>RJWJ010018919.1:0-30951 GCA_004363605.1 Indri indri
TTCATAAGAGCCAAAAAGGCAAAACAAACCAAATGTTCATCAACAAAATGTAGTGTAGAATATTATTCATTAATAGAAAGGAATGTAGTACCTATATATGCTACGACAGGATGAACCATGAAAACATTATGCTAAGTGAAAGAAGCCAGATGCAAAAGACCACATATTACAGTATATGATGCACTTATAGGAGATGTTCAGAATAGCTGATCCACAAATACAAAAAATGGATTAGTGTCTGCTCAAGGCTGGGAGGGGTTGGGGGAAATGAAGCCTGACTCCTAATGGGTATGGGGCTTCTTTTTTGGATAATAAAAATGTTCTAAAATTGATTGTAGTGACGGTTACAGAACTCTCTGAATACACTAAAAACAATCAAATTCTACACTTTCAATTGATGAGCACACATGTACATAAAGGGAAGTAAAACTCAATGGAAATCAAGCAGTGGGGAGGGGGAAGGAAGGGATGGGTGAAAACCTACCTAACGGATACAGTGAACGTTATCTGGGCAATGGGCACACTTTTAACCCTGACTCAGGCATTACAAAAGTCATCCATGTAACCGAAAACATTTGTACTCCTGTAATACTTTGAAATTTAAAAAAATTATGTGAATTATATCTCAATAAAGCTGCAACTTTTAAAAGCAAAAAACATACAAAATTAATTTTAATAGTATTTTAAGTCAATATATCTAAAATATTATTATTTCAACATATTATCAATATTTAAAAATTATTATTAAGATATTTACATTCTTTTTTTTTAAATCCAGCTCCAGCCACAGTGGTCTTTTTACTCCTCAAACACTCACTCCTGCCCCGGGGCCTTTGCACTTGCTATTCTCTCTGCCTGGAACACTTTTCACCAAGATCTTCTTATACTTGACTCCTTCCCATCATTCCAGTCTCTGCTCAAATGTCACCTCCTCAAAGAGGCCTCCCCCGACTACCTTATTCAGGGCAGTCCTCATCCATCACTTTCTAATCCATTATCCACTATCCATCTGCAAGCTCCATCCATGGCAAGTGCCTTATATTGTGTACCATTTTTTATCTTTTATGTAGTATTTTTATTCTACCTTTTTTATGTTTAGATACACAAATACTTACCATTGTGTTCCAGTCACCTACAGTATTCAGTACAGTAACAAGTTGTACAGGTGTGTAATCTAGGAGCAATAGGCTATACCATATGCCTAGGCATGCAGTAGGCTGTACCATCTAAGTTTGTGTAAGTACACTCTATGGTGTCCCCACAACAACGAAATCTCCTAACAACACATTTCTCAGAACATATCTCCATTGCTAAGCAACCTGTGACTGTACTTAAAAACTTCATATTTATGAAAAAGTTGTAAGAATGGTATTACAAAAGACTAGACATCCATTATTTAGATTTGACTAATTGTTAGCATTTTGTCACTTTTTTCTAATTACTCTTTACACACGCATATAAATAAATATATGTATGCATGTATAATAACT
Source organism: Indri indri (assembly GCA_004363605.1). Taxonomy (NCBI): domain Eukaryota; kingdom Metazoa; phylum Chordata; class Mammalia; order Primates; family Indriidae; genus Indri; species Indri indri. Next base: position 1,491 of record RJWJ010018919.1, read on the forward strand.
ATATTTTGCTAAAACATTTGCAGTAAGTTGCAGATACTTCAGTCCTAGAGAATTTGACATGTATTTCTTAAGAATAAGGACATTGTCCTACAAGACTACAGCACAATTATCACACTCTGGAGATTGGGTCCTGAACCAAAATCTCCTATAATATCAATCATGGCATTGATATTTTTGAAAAGTCCAGGCCAGGTGCTTTTCACAATGTTCCTCAATTTAGACTTACTGGACTGTGTCCTCATGGTTATATTTTTGGCAAGAATGCTGCACAGGTATTGCTAGACATTCTCAGTGCTCTCAGGAGGAGGTGACAGTGACCAGTTTAATTCCTCAGCTAAGGTGATGCCTGAACATTTCTCCACTCTCAAGGTGCCTTGTATGAATTAATAAATGATCTGTGGGAAAATATTTTGAAACTGCACCATACCCTCCCCAAAAATATTCCATCTAGCCTGCATTGACGACTCTTGCGTGAATTGAGTATTTCCATGGTGGTTGCAAAATGTGAGTTTCCAAGTCTACCATTCCCTCTACATTTAGTAGTTGGCATTCTGCAGTAGATAAGCACTTTCCCTTCTCCCTCCCTTGTCTTTCTTCTTTCTTAATATCAGTATGGACTCATGAATTCCATGTGTTATAATCCATTTCTGTCATTATTAATTTTGATGCTAAGATTATCCCAGGTAGGAAGCCAAATTTGAAGATTTTGACCCAGATTTTGAAGTGGGAGCCCCTTCGAGCTGGCTCCTGTATCATTGTGACATGCCCCTATCTTTTTTTTTTTAGCACATCATAATTTCTGATGAAAAAAGATGTTTCAAGTATACTTGTGCCTTTCCTTCCCCAGCCCTGGGATCAGCCATTTCTCCAAAGAACCCTGGTAACTTATAGTAGACAGTGGTATTTAGGAACCAAGATCTGAGCATTGGGAGTGCCCACTGCTGCGGGAACATCACGCTTCAGAACAAATGCACTTTTAACAAACACGGCATGGGAAGTCAGATCCACAGTGGGCCAGGCAGCTGTGCCATCAATGGAGGCTGAGTTCGATATTGGAACAAAGTTTCACTCTCCAAGTGCAGAAGGCACTTGTTGGTTTCAGTTGCCCAACATCAAATCCTCTTTCTTCTGGTAACAGCATCCCTGCTTCCTTTTGGGGAATTACCTTTCCCCTCTGTGAAGAGAGATGGTGGGACACTAAATCAAGGTGCTTCTCATATCCAAGAGGTGGACACTGAATCCCTAAACCAGACAGGTCCCCCAGGCCCAGGAAGGACAGTGAAGAACACTAAGACAGGTTTGACCACACATCCAGCGTTGACAAAGCCGAGTGCCCTTCCGGGTGAAACTGAACACCTTTCCAAGGTCTGTTGGTTTCTCATTTAGCAAAAGGCTTTATCTCACACAGCTAAAAGCTTCCCTGTCTTTGTAGAAAAATTCTGACACAATAGAGCCCATTTTGAAACTCTTTCGCTAGGACCAGTTCTTTCGCTCTTCCTTTCCACTTCATAGAATTCAGTTGTTTTGACAAATGTCTAGATGGCTAGCGATACGTTTTCATCTCCTTCGAAATCCTCACAACGGACATGCTGCTTGTAAATCAGCAGAGGGTTTTTTCTGAGAAAAGTCTTCTAAAACTTCTCTCATCTCCTGTCAATCCCTGCAGAGTTTGTTTGTTTGCCTGCTTGCTTGTTTTGTGGGGAGTCGGGGGCGGGGGAGAAGGGAAGCCTGAATCCAAACGTAATAAACTGTGTTTACCTTTCATTTTCCTTTCCTTGGATACTTTTGCCCTTCTAGTCTTTGTTTTCCTTCTTCGCCAGCATATGGGCGTTATACCAAATGGCAGAAATAGGTGAAAACAGGAAGGAAAGAAGGAAGGAAGGAAGGAAGGAAGGAAGGAAGGAAGGAAGGAAGGAAGGAAGGAAGGAAGGAAGGAAGGAAGGAAGGAAGGAGGGAAAGAAGGAAGATAGATCAAAGGAAGGAAGATTCTTACACTCCCCAATGCTTTATAATGTAAAAAAACACAATAAAATATTTTATATCTTTCAGTGCATGGATTTTTTGAGTCACTCAACACTTTGCATTGGACTTACTAATGTCAAAAGGATTTGCTCATCATGTGATAATATTGTTCTGGGCCACGGGGGACACAGAGGTGCAAAAATGCTAAACTGATGAATGCCGCTGGTCCCCTCTAAATGAATCCTAGGAGAGTTGAACTCAATAGGAGCTTTGGGAATAAAAAGTGATAAATGTGGTTATTTTAGGGTTACAGGGCATACCAACCAGCAGAGTCTAAGGGCTTCTTTGCCTACCCCGACCTTATAAATCTGAACTTACAGGGCAAGACGGGTGGAGGTTCAGTCTTGGGTGATACGTTCAGCTGTATGTGGAAAGAAATATAACGGCATGGGGAGGAGAGGTTCTGTAAAAGTTGCAATCAGTTTTTCTGAAGTTGGAAGCAACAGGCATCCAGGGCAGGGGGAGGTTTGCTTAACATCCTACTCATTGGAGGCACTTTTGGCACATCAAACATTTACTGAGGGTCAGGGCTATCCGGGAAGGCAAACATGAGCCAGCTCTCATGTTTTTTCCCACAAACGAGCAATGAAAATGGCATCTGTGCCCTCACCAATGTGATAGCTTATATTTGTGTAGCAGAATGTTTGCAACCAATGCTGCGCTACTCCTCTTCATGGATGTCCTTCCAAATTTTGGCCCTTGTGCAAATGTTATTTACTTTTTTCCTACAGCTGGAGGTACTTACAGTCACAGTGATGTTTGTATAACTTCTGTTGAGCTGAATGGGTCAAGCCAGACTGTAGAAGGTAGTGTCAGCTGAGACAAGGAAACACAAGTATAGCACAACATCAAGAGAGCTCCCAGGGAAGAGATCACATTTCCCGGATTCTTGCTACTCGAAATGTGATCTTCAGAATCTATGAACGCAGAATCTCTCGCTCTGCTTCAGACCTGAATCAGAATCTGCATTTTAACAAGGTCCCTGGTGATTCGTATGCATGTAAAAGCTTGAGAAGCCACGGCTTGCCATAGAGAAGACCTTTCTCATACCGACGTATAAGACACCTCCTTCCGTCAGGGCATTAAACAGGCCAATTGACATCTAAGCGTTGACCAAATGATTAGTAGATAAAACAAAATACTTGTAGATAAAATAGAACCTCTTCTAGTGTGCTGCCACGGTTTCTAACGTGGGAGGGAACAGGCACACGCTCAGATAGCTGAGAGTGCAGGTTGCCCAACACTCCCGTGGTGTCATCCCTCTGACGCTCAGCACAACACTCTGAGGCAAGTGGTTCAGGCTCTAGCACCACCCCCATTTTACAGGTGGAGAAACTGAGATTCTGAAAGGTGAAGCTGCTTGCCCAGAGTAACACAACTCTAATGAGACCCCACTGGGGCTTGGACGCCGACTGCCTGGCTCAAGGAAGGGGGGTTCTTCTACAGCAGATTCTGAACTAGTGTGGTAAGAGCCAGCCTGGTAGTTTGACCGAAAAGACACAGAGGTGACCTATGCTGGTAAGGAAGCAGGGTTTCTCTAGTGGGAGAAAAGCGGATAAACTGACACAGTGCTGGAAGCTTCAGATATCAGATCCCAGGCGTCCAGCTCCATGAAGAATCCATCTTCACATTCATTGCCTTCATAGGTACTCAGGGAGGTGAGATGATGTCAACAGACCATTCCACTGAGACCTAGAAACCTCCAGACAACATGCATCCTTCAAATCTAGGGCAGGTACCTTCTCTTGGCAACAACGGCCTATTTTTCTCCTCGGCAGGGTGACTGAACTCTTTCCTTCATCTCCAAGCAGGGTTGAAAAAAATCAGATTTAGACTCTTGCCGGCATGAACTAACTTGTACAGGAAAACCCATTGTTCAGCCTTGTTTCCTCAGCTACCTGCTAACCTGATTGTAGTTACTTAGAGAGTAGTTCCCCGCAGAGAAACTGAAGAGCTTTGCTTAAAGTAATCAGCAGAGACCTTGAGGGTTGTTGCAGACCTCAAGAGACGTTTTAGCAATTGTGCCTGGGCACCTTTTTTCTCTGGCCCTAATCACTCCTCCTGACATTGTCTATAAAACTATATTGAAGGCTGACAGGCTTCAATAAAAAGAGTCCGTGTGGATTCTGCAATCTGGGGCAAGGCTGGAGCACTCAGGGTATAGGTAGAACACCATTTTGTGTGTAGCGTAGCTTAGTCCTTCACTTGCCTTCCTCCTGGGGCTGCTAACTTCACGTGGAAGGCCAGGATAGGAGAGAAAGAAGCAGAATTCCTGGATGGATGCCCAATTAAATTAACTTGGTATATCACTGATTTATTTCAGCCTATCTTCAGGATGAATTAGAAAGCAAAAGTCCCAAGGGAAGTCTTAGCATCGATTACCTGACATCCAAGCATTGACTAGCTAGGTTCAATGCATCATGCTATGACTAATCATATAATTAATTAATTAACTAATCAATTAATATAACTCAAGGGACCTCCTGGGCCTGGAGAATTAAGGTTGGCCAATGTCTTTCTCATACATAGAAGTGGACGATTTCTTATCATTCCCCTCCTCCAACCCACCCCAAGATCAATGGTGTCCTATGCTCATGTTTCAGAAAGCAATGTTGTCAGCATAGTGGAAACCACTCTAGGTATTTCAACAAAGGAACTGGTTATAAGGGTTTGGAGATAAATTAAAGAGCAATTTGAAAAAGGTGGGGGTGTCTGGGGAGCAAAAAGAAGAGGTGATAACCACCGATCAGAAGCTGCTAACGCCTCTAGGCTGGAACCCGTGAGCCTCCACCTAAGGTTGTCCTGTTGAAGATGCTACTGCATCAGCTCTGGATTTATCAGCGAGGGGCAACCTCCACCAGGACTAGCATTGCACAAAAGGTCCTTCCTCTGCCTGGAATACTGGAATCTGGCATCACCCCTCCTCTGCTCCTACTACAACTACAGAAATTTCCCTCAAACATCTAGAAAGAGCCGTGGCTGGTATTGCAAGCCTGGTGCTCTGGTTCTAGAATTCACACTCCTAATCACTAAGATAGAGCAAACAAACAAAAGACTTTAATGTAAGTATCACCAGTGGCCTCAAAGAGCTGAGAAGATATCATATTCTGTAAATAAGAACAGTCTGACATGGGAAAGAACCACACTAGTTGCAACATGGCGAAATTCTAGAAGAGTGAGAACAAAGAGAATATTCCAAAAAGTTCCCAGGAGGAAAAAAAAGATACCCACTAAAGAATGAATATCTGATTGGCATCATGTTTCTCATTGGTAATACTGGATGCTAGAAGGCAATGCAGAGGTTTTCCACTCTGAGACCCTTTCTGAAAGAGAGTACTCCGGGGAAAAAAGCAGGTTAAAATGGTTTTTTTTTTTCAATAATATTCTGAAATTGAAGTTCCAGACCAGACCATCTCAACCTAGGACGTAGCAGCAGACAGGTAAAATAAGAAATGAAAATATGCTGTTTTTTCTCTTGCTCTGGATGGACATCCCAATTAACCCTATACTTTGAAAGAATAATATATTTAATAATGTAGTTAAAGTTTCAAAGATAATCGCCAAAGGAATAGAACTAGCATGCATCACTTCCAAATCATTCAAGAAAGGAAAAAAGAACGCAACAAAAAACCTTAACCAATCTAATAGAAAACAAAAGGAAAGGGATATAACAAATAAGAAAACATGTTAAGCAGACATTTCTCAAAAGAAGACATACACATGGCCGGCAGGCATATGAGAAAATGCTCAACATCACTAACCATCAGGGAAATACAAATCAAAACCACAATGATATATCATCTCACCCCAGCTACAATGGCTATCATCAAAAAGACTACATTGTAGTGATGGTTGCACAGCTTTTAAATTTACTAAGAATCATTGAAGTGTACATTGAAAGAGGTGAATTTGAATAAAATTAAAGGAGAATCTGGGTTCAGACTTGTCTCCACCACTTGTTACCCATGTGACACAGAGTAAGTCATATAGCGACATAACCTCTGTAAGCCTCAATTTCCCCATCTGTAAAATGGAGATGCAACAGAGGACTGTTGAGGGGTGGATGAGATCATGTGTGTCGTGCCCCCAGCACAAGGCCTGACAGATGTCTCAGGAGCTCTAATGAACTCCCCAGCACCCTGTGCTTTCGGGGAAACCATTCCCACCCAAGTTCATCCCAAGTCCAAGGTCCAACTCCGGCTTTTATTAGAGTTGCTGGTTCCATATTCCCTTAGGAATATGTCAATCTTAGCCTTGTCCCCAAATCCCTAGTGCAATAATTACTCAGAATATCTCTAGGCCAGAATAAGAGTATGTCAACTTCACCCCATCCATAGCGCCAGAAACTGAGGAATTGCCAGAATGCTGACTGGGATGGAAGAGTCCCTAGCCAAACACACTCATTATCTCTCCACTGTGTATTTAACTCTTTTTTTAAATGGGGGGAAAAAAAACCTGGCTTAGCAGGTCTCAGCTGCCTAGAGTTGACAGATTTCATAAGTAAGTTGCAAGAAACATCACAGCATTGGCAAAGAACCTTCGGGAAAGGAGTGCCCAGTGAGACAGTGATTCACTTTGATGAGAGCTTCCTGATGAGGGCTCGAACCAGCTGGAGGGTTGGTCAATTTATGAGTTCACAGAAGACTCAATAAAAGTCATAAATAAAAGGGCACGTGGGTGTGAGCACACCACACGGCATCAGGAGGTCCCAGACGACAGAACGCGAGGCCAATAATTCTGATGTGGCTCAAGGTTTATCGGCCACGCAGTGAAAGGTACAGACACCATATGCCAGGGATGCTTGTTGTCCAATGGAAACGGATTGTGCCTGCAGACTATGGGAGCCATTTCTCAGATGCTGAGGCCTGAGATCTGTAGACAGTGCCAAGGGATGATGCCTTCTCTCATACAATAAATCCTGGTGCCTCCAAGGTTGACCTGGATAAGGACTCTTCTGGGAGTTTGCAGCTGGTACTTCTTCCAAACTGCCTGACTTTCCACCGCTCTATCCACTCTTGGAACTGAATGCTTTAAAGTCTTCTAATATAATATGAAAGAGCTTTGGAACAGGCCTCATGTTGTACTTTCATTCACTCTTCTAATAACAATACTATTATTACCAATATGAAAAAAGTTGATTCTGAGGTCACTTCCTCTCCTAAAATAATGCAAACTTCAAGGTATTCTGTGATGGTGACGGTTAAATGAGATGGAGTAAAAAAAAAAAAAAACTTAGCATATACCAGGCACGTAGGTATGCCCCATAAACTGTAGCTATATAATTTTTCACTATCAAAACCTTTTCTCATGAAAGGATTTTCAGGAGAGAAATTATCATGAAATGATATTTCTGTTATAAGCAATAGTGATTATTATAATAAAATTAATAACAATAATAATAATTACTGGTATTAACCTGTTTTGTGCCACACACTGCTCTAACTGCTCTGGGGCCTCTCTCTCATTTGGAGAATGTATAATGAATGCTAAACATATATATATGGCCAGATAGTAAACGATACGATAAGGGACAGAAGTGATGAGAGGTGTTCCTTATTTTTGATAGGATGGTCAGGAAAGTCCGTCCTTGATATAATGACATTTGAGCAGAGTCCTGAATGAAGTGAGGAAGTGGGCCATGTGGATGTCTTGGGGGAAAAACATTCCAGGTAAGGGGAACAGCACGTGCAAAGGCCCTGAGGCAGGGTCACGCATAGTCTATCTGAGAGCTAAACAGTGACCAGTGTGCGGGAGTGGAGTGAGCAGAGTAGGTCAGGGGAGTAACGCAAATAAAGACAGATGCCAGGAGCCAGCTCCTCCCAGGCCACAGGGAGGAGTTTGGATTTTATCCTAAGTGTTTTGGAAAAACAATGGAGGGTTTTCAGCTAAGTAACATGATCAGATTTACTCCCTTTAGAGAGCACTCTGGCTACTATGTGAAGAGTGGATTACAGAGAGGGGAGGGAGGAAGCAGGGAACAGTTAGTTAAAAGGCTACCATAGTGGTCTAGGCAGGCGACAGAGGGGGCCTGGACTAGGGAGGTGGTGGGAGTCAGAGAAGAGTGGGTGCATCCAGGCCATGCTTTGGAGGCAGGACCAAAAGAGGCAGCTGAGCATCGCATGTGACGGAAGTGTGGGGCAGGAGGAAGGGAAGGAGGAATAGTGGAGACCCCTAGCTCTTTGATGGGCACCCTGAGGGGAAGATGGCCTCATTAACTGAGTAGCAAAGACAAGGAGAAACATTTGGAGAACGGTAAAATGTAAAACATTAATGAGTCAGAGTCACAGATAAACCTTATCTGTCATTTACACCTCCGTATGAATAATACCACCTTCTATTAATCATGGCTTTTCAGTTTATAAAAATCTTTCATCTCTGCTAGATTATATATGGTGTATTACATTGTGTACAGTACATGATACATAGCATAGATGAAAGTTGCTTGTATATATAGCACATATTACATGTATACTATATTATATATAGTTCATATAGAATCTATAGTATAGTGTGTATCATATGGTATATATTATATATACTACAGGATACTATATGATGTGTAGTATATGTCATAATCACTATAAAAGATGAACACTGTCTAGTATATATTTGTGCTGTTATATTATATAATATATATGATAGAGCATATAGCATATGTACCATACAATGTTTATATGCTATAGTATATATTATGTATACTATAAAATGTATCATACCTAGTATACTATGGCATATTCAATATATACGATATGTCATATATTCCATAGAGTGTATACATACAATATAATATGCTATGTGTAATTTGGTACAGAAGAGAGTTTCTTGTATACTAGCATATATTATGTATTATATAGTATATATAACATATGTAAGTAGAATATATTACATACTATATTATCCATATAGTATATTACATATGGGATATTATTTATTATCTCTTTGGGCCTTAAAAATCCCCAACCTTCTTCCTAGCTCCTCTCTCATGCCAAATCAAGAGAAAACAAGAGTCTCAGAGAGGGAATTATCTTTTCCACATCCCAGAGGTGGCAGAACAAGGAGCTGAAGCCAGGTCTACAAAACCCCACTTCCCCTACGCTGCCATGTGAGCTTCAGACCCTTTTGCCAGAAAGTTTTGATGGTAAGAAATTTTTGCTCCTCACAGTTCTGTTAAAAAAAAAAAAGGGAAGAAATTTTTGATTCTATTTATAAGACATAAATTATGCTCCAAATACCACACTAAGAATTTCTAAATTGTATCTAATATAATCCTCTCCACCAAAACCACCTCATAGTATATATTTTTTCATGATCACCTTTCTATAGATGAAGAAAGTGAATCTTTGATAGGTCAGGGACTTTGCCCAAAGGTCACAAGATTGATGAGGAACAACACCTAAGCTCTTAATCCACCAGAAGGGATTATCTGGTTGCAGAAGTCCGAATGCCAATTATTAAAGACATCAGCTACACTACTGAAATCCGGGTGTTGCTTCCGCTAAGTGTATGGAAAGAAATGCACAATTTTCCTGTGAGATTTCCCTTCTGAACTGTCTTGTTTGTAGTAAAAGAGACTTCCAATTTGGGCTTCAGTGTATTGATTGTGTTGCAGAGTTAAACCCTCTTCTTGGAAGGAAAAAAAAAGAGGAAATTATTAAAACTGAGCCTGGAAAAGAAAGAACTAGCACACAGACAGCAAAGATGGAGTTGAAGCCTTCAAAGATGGAAATTATATAAATAGCAGCCTAGATTCCAAAAATGTAGATTTCTCCTATCCAGGTTCTTGAAAAGCTCCAGATGCTTGAAGGAAAATACCTTAAGTAGACATTGGTTAGTTATTTTTCCCTCATTGCCTATGCAAACTCATCCTCCTAAGCAGCACATTTATCTTCTCCTATTCTCCATCGCACAAGTTGCCTGGAGCCCATATTTCTCCATGTTCCAGCTCTCAAAATTGCACAAAGAGTTTCCTGACGCATTGCCTGGTGCCTCTGGTTTGTTGAGATGGTGCATATTCTGAGGTACTGCCTAGAACAGGGAAGGAGAGGGGAAAGTGATGAGGCAAAAGGGAGCGAGAGCCTGGGTCTTGTCCACAGAGACTGGGAAAATGAGCATTTTCTCAGATGAGCTAATAGAGTGTGGGTTGCACAAATTTTAGGGATGGTACAATGCCTCTTTCTAGAAGAACATAGTCTCTTGGAATTGGCTCCAACCATTCTCCATCACCTATGTGAACAGAGAGTTACCAGCTCTTGTGGGTAAAGGATATCAGGAGCCAACACTTATTGAGCACCTACTGTGTACCAAGCACAATACTTATTGAGCACCTACTGTATACTAAGCACATATTTCCCTAATCCTTACAGCAAGCCTGAGAGAGGGATAGTATTGTTTCCTCTTACAGAGAAAAGTAATAGGAGATTATAAACATTATCGTAGCAGGGATTTTGTCTGCCTTATTAGCCCACATCATCATCAGAGTGCCTAGCACCTGGTTGGTGCTCAGTAAATATTTGGTGAATGCATGAACGCTGAAACTAAGAATCAGAGAAATATGGTGTACAGTATTAGTAAAGAACAAGACATTGGAGTTGGAGTGAACTGGGTTTGAGCCTCAGCTTTGCTAGTTGCTAGCTATGTCATCTCTAAACTTCATCCACAAAAGAGATGTAGCAATGATACCTATCTCCTGGAATGAGAGAGCGCTGGCAAAAGTACTTGGTAACCCAGCCCTCGATAAATAGTAGTTATCTTTATTATGGTGTCAGGACGTGCTCAAGTCTACATTTGAATTAACTTAATATTTGATGATGGTGATGGAGAAGGTGGAGGTAGAGGAAGAGAGAGAGAAGATCAGGATAATCACAGGAGTAAGTATCAGTGGGAAAAAAAAGAGCCCATTTGAAAGCACTGGGAGATTTGTGTGTAGATGAAAACATCCCAGTGATGCCCAATACACCCTGTTGAATTGTATCAGTCGCTGTAAGGGCCGCCATCTGTCCTGAACAGGGACCTGAATTCTGGCTTCTCCTTTCCCTACTCCAGCTAAGTGGAGTTAGATGTGACATTCTTTCCTCCACTATCCACTGGAAATGGCATTTCAAGTTTTGCATTTAGTCCCTTTAAGGGCATTCAACACAGATTACATCCAAAATGTCTGGATTGAATGTTTATCAGATACAGTGGTTCCCAAAGTGTAGTTCCCAGAGCAGCAGCAGCCAGGAGCTTGTTAGAAATGCAAATGCTTAGACGCCCCCCCCCTCCTTGAACCTCCTAAACAAGAAACTCTTGGGGGGAGGGAGGGCGAGAAGGGCAGCGATCTGTGTTTTAATAGCCCTCCACGTGGCTCTGATGCACGGGTAAGTTTTGAGAATTGCAGGTCTAATAAAAGGCAAACAGGGAAGCCAAAAACTGTCCTCTCTGTTTAGTCCCTGAGAGGTTTTCTGGTTTTTAAGTGAGAAGAGTGAGATGTAAGCAGGACTCCCTGGAGAATGAATGGCTCCTCCGGCACGCTGTGAAAGAATTTGACATCGGAGGAGCCACAAAATAGTTGCTTAATAAATCAACCAAAAAATATTGAGTATCTACTATGTTTCAGGTACTGTGTAAGTGCTGGGGAAACCATAGCGAACAAGACATATGATTCCAGCTCTCCAGAGTGGGACATGGGGTGCCAACAACCTGCATTTCACATACATCAAACTGGCAAAGATGAAAAGTCTGACAAAACCAAATGTTGGAGAAACAGGAATTTTCGTGTACTGCGGGTAAGGGTGTAAATTGGTTCAGCTACTCTGCAGAGCAATTTGGTGAAATTGAGTCAAGTTGAAGATGTGTAGCTCCTACGGCCCAGCAATTCCACTCCTAAGTACATACCCTAGACCTGGAGAAGCTCCATCAGTTTGCACAAGGAGAAATGTGCAGGAGTATTTATTGCAGCACTGTTTGTAATAGCAGAAAAATAGAAACAGCCTAAATGTCCATCTACAGGGGAATGAATAAATGAATCATGGAAGGATATTAAGAAGTCAACAGTCATTATTTCCAGGTGGTGAAAGTATTGGAAATCTATTTGCTTCTTATATAGTAACACCCACTGTCTTCATCAATTCATCCCCTTACCCTCTTTCTTCTGAAACAGATCCCCCCTTCCTGTGGGAAACCTATTTCCAGTAGAATGTTTCTTGAATCTACCTCCCCTGGCCAACGGCTCACTAACCTGACCAATCAGAGCACCTCATTCCTAACCACAGGCCACAGGGATTGGCTCAAGGATGCACATGTGATACACAGCCAACAAATCAAGTCCCTCCCTGAGACCTTTCTACCCGAGCACTGAGAAAAGACTTTTCCTTTCTAGTAAGGTTGTTTAGTTGATAACGATTAGACTGGAGTTGATAGTGTCTACTTTTTTCCCCATCTGGAGAAGACCTATTGAAGAAATGGGCTGAGAGAGCAAGCAAGATGGCATTCTGCCAATATTGTTGGAGCCCTGGATACAGCCATGCCTGATCCACCCCCGGAACATCCTTGCTATTGGACCAGTACATTCTCTGGAATCACCTAAAACCAGTTTGTGATTGATTTCTGACACTTTCAGCTGAGTGAGTTCTGACTTTATATATATATTTTCATTCTTTTAGCTCAAATATACTCATCACTTATGAGTTCTGACTTTTACACTTCCATTTTGTTCCCTTCTACTTTCTACATTTTCCTCAATGAGCATGCATCACGTGTAGAACATGGCTCAGATTAAAAGAAAAAGAAACATAAAGAACATGGCAGATCAGCATTTGTCTGCAAAAGGCTGGCTCGCTGACACTTCCATCTGAAGTGTGGGCTGAGCCTGCCTGGATGGGGGGAGGCCATGAGTTGCCTCTGGCTCCGCTGAGGTCTCCAGGCCTGACTCACTGCTTCCAGATTCAAGACTTTACTCCCCCAAATCAAGAGTGCTGCCAAATCCACCTTTCCCAGCACCGCCCGCCCGCCCCATTGGTCCCTGCTTTACAGCAATAATTAGTATAGAGTTAAGTGTCTTTTTCCCTCTGGGAGAAAAATTCTTTAACAGCATGAAGTGGAACAGAGTGTGGGTGGCCTTAACAAGGAGGTGAGGAAGCTTATGTAAGTGAAATTATTGTATATGACTGTATCACTGGGGTGAAAGAAACTCATTCCTGTTTGGGTGCTGCATCGAGCATTAAGTTGTAGGCTTATGTGAAATAAAATAATGAAGAAAAGCCATGAGGGTTTTGTATGGTTCTAGCATAAAGAAAAGGCAAATAGCCAAGGTGATGGATGTCCCAAGCACACTGATTTGATCTTTACAAATTACGTGAATGTATTAAATTATCTCACGTACATTGAAACTGTGTACATCTATGATGCATCGACTTAAAAAAAATTAAAAATAAATAAATAAATAAAAATTTCTTAAGAAAGAAAAGCCAGAAAGGCCTTCAGCAGCCCAAATTTCTTCTCTCCCCCTCTGTCAACCCTAGAATAATGTCGACACTTCTTTGGCCTTCCTATGTCCCAGGCACTGTTCTAAGCTCCTTCCATGTATTAAATCCTCATGGCAACTCCATGAAGGGAGTATCATTATTATTCCCATTTTACAGATGGGGAAACCGAGTCACAGAAACATTTTTTTTTTTGTAACTTGCCCAAGATCTTACAGCTGATAAGTGGGAGAGCCAAGATCCCAACCCTTGCTGTCCAACTCCCCACATCCACAGTCAGAACCTCTCAGAAAAGCCAACACCAAAGCTGTATACAAAACTAAAACTCAACTGGTCAGACCTCTCCATTTGGTCAAATATGCCACAAATGTGTCAATGAAGGGGGGAGTCAACCCAATTATTTTTGTTTTGTTTTTTTAATTAAAAACAAATTTAATTATTGACTTTCTGGCTTGCTCGAATGCAGACTATCGGGAATTACTATAGACAACATCGTGCACATGAGGCGGGGGTTTCAAATCGGACAGCCATGGACCCAATTCAGTCCACAAATGTGTTTACTTTGGCTGGATCAGGCTTTTCTTTTTCAAAATGTTTTAGATGGGGCATGTGCTCTCTAATTTACCACAGTCCCCACCACTCCCTAATGCCTTCCACTTGGCCCACTTCGCTCATTCACAGGGAATCTGAATTAGCAGCCTCTGATATAAGGAATGGTTGGTAACAAAAGGAGAAGGGAACTTTCTTGCTGGCCTCAAAAGAGTATTTGGGTAATCATAATAGTTAAAATGTGTTGAGTGCTTACTGTATGCCAGACCTTTTTTTTTTTAATGTTTAATTAGTAAACTTTATTCTTTACAGCAGTTTTAGGTTCACACCAAAACTGAGTGGAAAATAAAGGTCTCATATGTCCCCCGCCACACACATATACACAAGTACAACCTCTCCCACCATCCACATCTCATACCGGAGTGGTACGTTTGTTACAATCAATGAACCTACTTTGATGCATAATTATCACCCAAAGTCCACAGTTTATGTTAGGGTTTACTTTCGGTGTTGGACATTCTGCATTGTACATTCAACAAATGTATAATCCTGTGTTTCTACCACTGTAGCATCGTACAGAAGAGTGTGTACTCTCACTGCCTTGAAAAGCCTCTGTGCTCCACCTATTCATCCCTGTCTCCCTGCTGTCCCTGTGCCACATCTTGTACAAACTGCTTTACTCACCTCGTCTCACTTGATCGTGGAAACCGTCCCATGAGAGGTTAAGCGTCGCAGCAACCATGGCAGTGCGCCTGGCAGACTTCCTGCCACAAGGAGCACAACTGCGCGAGGGCCCCAGCTAGATTCAAAATCCATCGCACCCCGCCAGTAGCAGAGTGCATCAGGGAAACCAAGGCAGGCTCTTTCCTAGAAAGCACAGAGAGCTAACCGTGGACGCCCCAGCCTTCTTTCGACTGCACAGCATGGACACTCCCACCCAGGCTCCTCTCCTCTCCTCCACTCGGACTCAGGCTTGCGTCACCATCTGACTCCTTTTGCACGGGTGTTCCCCCCGACAACATCCTCGCACACTGAGTCTCAGAGCAATGTCTGCTTCTCAGAGGACCCGGACTGACACGAGGGGCTTTCCTAAGGTCACACAACTAGCAAGTGACAGAACCAGGGTTTGAACCAAGTCCACAAGCCAGAACTCTGAACCACTGCTTCACACCATTCTTGCCCTTGGGCTCTTATTTTCTCAAACATCTTGGTCCAGAGTAGCTGGAAATTGCCTTCTAGACCCAAGAGTGAGCCAAAGGTAAAAGGGAGAGTTTCGGGTCCCCAAAGCCAGACATGACGTGCCTACATTCCAAGTGGTCCCCACAGTGACCAGGAAAGAGCATTGGCTGTACAGAGCCCAAGAAAGGAAACACAGGTGACTGGCAAGGGGGCATATGTCCATGATGCTCTTCTCCCCATAGCCCTGCAGGAGAGACACCCCTCCCCCAGGGCTGTGGAGAAGCACAAGTCCATGAACAATGAGAGACAGCACTTGACTGGGAGTCTGGGGGTACACCCAGCCTGCCCCACAGAGATGCAGTAGCAAGCAGGAAGAGTAACCCATGAAGTACTTGCATGTCCACCATCATACCATTTAATCATTTTTGGTTTTTTTTTACTTAAGAGATAGGGTCTCACTCTGTTGTCCAGGCTGAAGTACGGTGGTGCAATCAGACCTCACTGCAGCCTCAAAACCCTGGCCTCAAGTAATCCTCCCGCCTCGGCCTCCCAAAGTGCTGGGATGATAGGCGTGAGCTACCGTGCCCGGTCAGCTATTCACTTTTTAAAAGCATTTTCGTGTTCAATTTTACCCTTGCGAATTGAGGGAAATCCACCGTATTAATCCTTGCAATGAAATCTCTGCAGCAAGTCCTTCAAGCCCAGGTTGTGTGGAGTTGCCCTTGTGAGAAGCAGCTCCGTGGCACATCAGCTTGGTGGGAGCTTTCTTACCACTTTGGTTGTGGGGCTGTACTGAACGCCATTCTTTCGCTTCTCTGGCTGGAGTAAATCTCTCTTTACAAGCAGTCACGCCACCCACGCTACTTAGGCCCCAAAAGTTTACGCGGCTTGCCAAAAATATTTCCTAACCACCCTCCCAGCCCATTCTCACAGCTGCTGGAATAAAGATTCTAACACCCAAGCCTGATCTTGCAGTTTCTATTTAAAATCCTCTGGAGATGCCCCATAACCTATACCAGCTCTCAGCCTTTCTTTTCCCCAGTAGGACGCATGTGACAGGTAAGATTCACCTGAGCAATACCTGCTTTGAGTGCACCAAGGGTGGGATCCCAGCGTGCCAATCCCAATTGTTTCTTTCTCTCCTCTCAAGGAAGCACATTCACAAGCAAGCGCAAGAGTGGGACAATCTCATAGACATCTGTATGTATGTATGTATTATGTATGTATGTATTTTTTGCTTAGTAAATTGTTGAGAAGCTTCTTTCCAGGAACCATTATCACTTATCTTCCCCAGGGCCAGGCATGGTGGTTCATGCCTGTAATCCCAGTACTCTGGGAGGCTGAGGCAGGAGGATCACTTGAGGTCAAGAGTTCAAGACCAACCTGAGCAAAAGCGAGACCCCATCTCTACAAAAATAGAAAAGATTAGCCAGGCACGGTGCGGCACACCTGTAATCCCAGCTACTCACAGGGCTGAGGCAGGAGGATTGCTTGAGCCAAGGAGGTTGAGGCTGCAGTAAGCTATGATGATGCCACTGACTCCAGCCAGGGTGACAGAGAGACAGAGTGAGACTCTGTCTGAAAAAAAAAAAAATCTTCCCTAAGTCATGCTGTGAACTGACATTGAAACTTTGACCCAGAACCTAGTCAGTGCTCAGTGAATGTGGGTTGAATAAATAAAGGCATGAACATCAGAAGAAGGGAGAGGATGGAATATAGTGGGCTATTAGACTGTGGCTGAGAGATGATGGGGGCCTTCTGGGTTTATGAAGGACCCAATGATGTCAAGTGCTGAGCTCAAAGGACCCAAGGAAGTCAAAGCTTAGGATGGCATCTTCCAAACCCCAACCACTCAAAAACCAAGTTGTGCCCTGAGTTTCACTTGTACTATTATTTACTTCATAGATTTATTTGCAAGCAACTCGCCTTTTAAAAATTAAATGTATTTATTGAAAGTGGAAGCTTCGTAACACTTCTGTAAATGGAAAACTAATATCATTTGTCATAAATTGTAGGCAACCGCAGAAAATAAATACAATGAAGGCTTCCCCAAAAAATGAAATTGTAGCTAGAGTTCTCTGCTGAATGCTGTATGCCTTGAGGCCTGCTCTCTGTTTGCTAAAATAAAGGTGGCTGAGAGGGGGGGAGAAAAGTGTTCCCCATGTGCTTAGCTAATTGCATTTCCTCTTTAGCGAGTTGAGTTGACTGTTCACACCCCTTTGCTTGTTTTTCTACCCAGATTCAAGACTTGCCTTAGTAATTCATTTGAGTTCTTTGTAAAATAAAGATATTAGCCCTTTCCCTTCATGCATTAAAGGCTTAATTCTTGGCATTTTCTGATCCCTTGGAAGCATACTGGTATCAAATTGAGATCTTCTCCTTGGTGTAACCTAGTTAAAAGAGACCTGAAATGGGATTGATAGCTTCACATCAAAACACATCCCCGACAAGACCTCTTCTTAACTTTGGCATTGATACCACCACCCAGCCCGAGTCACCGTTGGCCTCTCCCTGCCAGCTCTTGGCTACTCAAAGTGTGGACCAGGACCCTGCAGGTCAGCATCACCTGGGAGTTTGTTAGAAATGCAGACTCCAGTGGCAGGGCCAGGAGGCTGTTTAACAACCCTGCAGGTGGTTCTAATGCACCTTGAATTTGAGAACTAGAATCTATCCTAGATTACAACAGCCTCTTCACAAGTCTCATTCCTGACTCCATTCTGCCCCTACCCTGCCCCCACCAACACCCCCTTCTCTACATAACAGCCAGGGTGGTCTTTCCAAAACCATTGCTTCCCTGCTTAATCCTCCATAGGCTTCCACTGGGTTTAGGATAACATCCAAACTTCTTCCTTTTCCTACAAGCATCAGGAGCTAGGCCCTACCTCCCCTTCTGAAACCTACATCTTACTACTCTCCTCCTTGTGCTGGGCACTAGATGCTCTGGCCTTCTTTAAAGTCTCTCAAATTGCCCCAAAAACACTCCTGCCTCAGGGCCTTTGCACATACTATTCTCTGTGCCCAGAAAGCTACTCTGCCAACATTCCCATAGTTCACTCCCTTGTTTTGTTCAGTCCCTAATCGAATGACACCTCCTCTGAGAGGCCATCTCTGACCACCCCCATCAAAAGTCTGCCCCTCTTACTGTAACTAACTCATCCCAGTTTGGCCAGGACTGCCCCAGTTTTAAAACTGAAGGTCCCCAGCAAACTGGGACAGTTGTACACCCCCACCACTGTCTAACACATCAATCACCCTGCTGGGTCCTTGTTCATCATATTCCATCTTCCTATCTTTGCTTATCTGTTCTCTTTCTCTCTCACTCCAATGGGAGTCCCACGAGGGCAGGGAGATTGGGATGTTCTGTTCACAGTTGTACTCCTGGCACCTAGAACAGTGCCTGGCACATAACTGGCACTTAATTCCTATTATTGACAAAGATATCCAAAAAATGGTCCCCACAGCCTACTTAACCTATTGCTTACAGTTTAGTTATTTCTGCTGTTTGGCTGCTTTGCATAAAGCTCTTTCTAGATTTAGAATTATTTCCTGGGGCCAGATAGCCAAAAATGGATTTATTGGGCCAAGGAGGATGCCCATGTTTAAGGCTTTGCTCCCTAGTGTCAAACTGTTTCCCAAAACGGTCAGGCCTCCAATTCCCACTGCCAGGGCTCTTGCACCCCCTCACTCTGCCCTGGCCAAAGCCAGGATTCTCATATTTTTAAATCTTTACCAGGTGAAAATGTAGCTGCTTCTTGTTTGAATTTGCATTTCTTTGATTACTAGTTAGGCTGAACATGTCCCCATGTGCTTAGCTGTTAATAATCGCACTTCCTCTTCAGTGAGTGGACTGTTCACAGTCCTTTGCTTGTTTTCCTACCCAGATTCAAGACTTATCTTAGTGATTTGTTTGAGTTCTTTGTAAAATAAAGATATTAGCCCTTTCCCTTGATGCACTGAAGGCTTAATTTTTGGCATTTTCTGATCCCTCCATTCAATTGTGTCCCTTCCATATTTCTTCATTCCCTTTTCACATGTTTATACTACATTTTGCATTTCTCTTTTCGCATGTCGCTTTTAGATTTTTTCAAAGTCAATCATTGAACATATGCTTAGAGAAACCCTCCAAAGATTTCCCATCTCACTCAGCGGAAGGCATTTTTCTTAAAACCATCTACAAGGCCCTCCATGGCCTGTCCCTCACCGCTACCCACTTGACCTCTTTGACCTCAGATCCGACTGTTCTGCCTCCAGATCTCTCTGACACAGCCATTCGGGCTTCACTACTGATCCTCAAACACACCGGCCATGCTCTCACCTCAGGGCCTTTGCATGTGCTGTTTCCTCTGCCTAGAAGGCTCTTTCGCCAGGTATCTGCATGATTCCCTCCCACTCCCCTCAGGTCTTAACTCAAATATCATATCAATAAGTTCAAGTTCAATAAAATGTAAAGTTCACTCCCTTTTCACACTTGGCACATTTCAAGTGCACAGCAGCCACAAGTGGCTAAGAGCCACCATAGCGGACCATGCAGCTCCACAATGTAAACACGTGTAGGCTATGTGACCTTGTGCTCATAATCTCAGTGCTGCGAATCTCCTTCCGTTGGCTACAAAACAGGCTGTGATGATCACAGCTATTTTTGTGGATTCAATGAAGTCTTGGGTGAAAAGTAACTGGTACACAGTAAACACTTTAAAAATTGTAGCTAGTGTTATCATAGGGCAATTTATTCTCTTTCCAAAGGAGGAACCCTTTGTTAGAAAGAACAGAGCTGAACTGACATTTTTTGAATACCCACTGCATGCCAGCCCTGAACTTCAGGTACTTGATCCCTTTGGAACTTTGCAACTAGCCTTCGAGGTGAGTGTTATGACCGCCACCTGGCCTGTTCTCCGGCTGATGGCTGATGGAAGAAGCCCGTTTCCCTGCTGGGGGTGGGAGGATGGCTTTCTACAGAAACCCTTTGGGAAAATCCCCCTAGCATTTCAGTCACCTTGAAAGACATCGCCTGGGAGGGAGGCCGTCTGCTGGCTCTTCCCTCGCTTTCCTTCTATCCTCTCCCCTTCCCTCCCCCTTTCTCCCTTCTCCCTTCCTCTCTGTGCCCTCTCTCCCGCTTCCCCTTTTCTAGAAGATCCTGGAGCTGCTTCTCCAGTCTGTTCAGACTCTGCTAAAGCCTTGTCTTGGAGATTTTTCAACACGGTGTTTTCCCCTCCAGGGACGGGAGACGGCAGATGGCTGCACAGACCCGCTCCGAAAAGGGGAGGGCCGCCTCCCACGCCCGCTCCGCATCTAGACTGGAGTTTCCTGAGACACGAATAATCAGAGAAACCCAGCAATGGGACTCCCAGAAGAATCCGGCTGATTTCTTCGGCATCCAAGTTTGTTCTTACAGAAGGTGAAGACAGAGCTCTCGCCTCGCCCAACAATCAATGGCAGAAAGAGTTTGGAGGTTGGAGTCTGAAAGACTGGGTTCGCATACTGAACCGGCTCTTACCTTCAGGACTTGGGGCAAGCTGCTCGATTGCTCTCAGTTGAGCTCTTCATCTGTAAAGTGAATATAACGATTGCCTCTCGAGAGGTCCCTGTAAGGATTAATGAAAACATCACCTGAGCCATGTCTGGCATACAGTAAGTGCTCAATATCAGTGGTCTGTCAATGTCTTGGGGGCAAGAACCATGGCTGGGAATGTCTCGCTCCCAGCTCCATCTCCGCTACCCAGAGCTTAGGTTCTGCACAAGTATTGCATAATATATATATCTATGTATCTCCATCTCTTAAATTATAAATCTGTAACAATGCCGGGCTCCCTCCAGACCAGTGAGAACTGGACGTTGCTTCCCGGGTGCCAGGGCCAGGGTAAGAGGGAGGTGAGGGAGGCACTCCCTCACGAGCAAAACTTAAGGGGGCACCAAAACCCAAACATCGAGATAAATAATATTTTGATGGAATATTTTTAAAAATCAAAATTAATGCAAAAATATCCACGATAAACAAAATATCAAAGTTTTAAATAAAGACAGCATCAGGATTGCTAACTTTTCATTTTGTCCTCAGCTCCACGCAGCACTACCAGGCATAGTCAAAGTACTTTTCAAATACAAACCCATTCAATCCTTACGACAAGGCAGTGAGACGACCACTTTTCGGATGACAAAAAGGAGGCCCAGAGAAGTGAGACAACTTGCCCAAGGTCATTCGGCTCATAAGTGGCAGAGCTGGGACTTGATCCCAGGCAGTCTGAATTCAGGGACCAGGTTCCTAACCACCATCCTATGCCTGTGTGTGATGTAGCTCTGTCCACAGGGTCTTGTATCTTTCTGTCATAGTCTCTGACCAAAGTTTTGGTGTTTGAGCAGGACCCTCATCCTTCCATTCAAGTTACAGACATTCAGGGGCTCCTGCCATGCACCACCCTTGGCTGGGCCCTACAGACAGAGAAATAACTGCAAAATTGTACCTGTCCTTATAAGCGCCGGTGTCTCGCACCGTGAGGGCAGGGCCTGTGCCAATGGCTCTCGGAGACCCGGACAGGTGCTGTGTGAGGTTAGAGGAGAGCACGACTAATTTGGCTTCGGCCAGGAGGTTGTTTGAAATGCAGAGCTTTCCTGCCTCCCCATCCTGTGACAGCTGACACACCTTTGAGAGATGAGTAAGAGGTTGTCAGCGGGAGAAGAGAAAACACACTGTCCCCATTTGACATACAAGGAAACTCAGCTCAAAGCACACAGCGTAAGTGGTAACAACCTCTCAGCGTTGACTTCCTGTTCTTTATGGGTGACCAAATGGCCCTAAACTCTTCTCTCGAGATTCCAAATGAGCAGCACGAAATGACAGCTAAGAGCATTGAGTCAGACAGCTCCGGGCCCAAATCCCCGCTCGGCACTTTCTAAACTGGGTGACCTTAGGCAATCTGCATCGTCTGTCTGAGCCTCCGCTTCTACATCAGTAAAATGGGGATAGGGATGCTGACCCCACAAGTGTTTGGGGAATAAATAAAATAAAGTACCTACCACAGTGCCAGAGAGATGGGAAGCACTCAGGAAGTGGTAACTACTGTCATTATTTTCAAAAATGGGTTGCAACGGCCACTGCCGGATGTAACCTACACTTACAAAACAACCCAGCAACTCAGTCCCTCGATGAGAAACAAACAGTGAAATGGCCTGTCCGCGGATGCAATGAGCAGTAAGTTCATGGAGAAAGTCAAACACAAAGACATCATCACCTGAAAAGTCAGGAAGGCTCACAGATTCTCGACGGAGACTGTATGTTAGAATCACCTGGACCCACTCCCAGGGCTTCTGTTCTCATTGATGAAAGGACGATTTAAGAGTGGGAAGCTCACCAGGGGCTCACGGTGTGGGTAGAGAAAGATTTCTCACAAAAGGAGTAGGATATAATGAAGAAAAAGTTTATTTTACTGTCTCAGAGAGGAAAAGGGTGTGTGTGGGAGAGAGAGAGAGAGAGATGGTGTCGCACCCCAAAGGAAGAAGAGGGAAATGCTGGCTCCAAGCCAAAGAGGCTGGGGGCTTTTATAGGGAATTATGAAGAGTAAAAAAAGGGTTAATGCTGCAAGTTGATAACAGAATCGGCTGTGAAGCTGTGTGTCTGTTTTTCTATTTTTTTCCCCTCTTCTCTGTGTCTGTCTTATCAGAGTCCTTGGAATCTGGTCTGGCAGGAACTTGGGGGGCAGGAGGCTCACACCCCTACTGTCCACTTAGGGCTCTTTCAGGCTCAAGAAAAGGTTGGTCTTATCTGACTTCTTGGAATGTGATCAGGCAGATGCTGAAGGGGGGGCTCTAAGAGATGCTGAGGGGCTGCATGCCCTCTTCTGTTTGTTCAGTGTTTTTCCAGTTCTGCAAAGCAAGCTCATAAAACAAGTTAACCCCCACCCCAGGTGATCAAGAAAGAAGCAAACACTGGAGCCAGCACACCACCGTGTGCAGGGGTGTTTTTGTGTTCAATGATTTACAATGCTAGCAATGCCATCCTTTTAATTGGGCTGGAAGGGACTCCACATCATTACTTTGTAAAGTTTTCCCAGGTGGCCCCGTGGGCAGCCAGGGGTGAGAACTGCCCGGAGGGTGGGAAGGAAGAGGTGACTTTGGGGACAGGGTCATAGCAGGGGGCAGGGACAGGTAATGACCTGGTAACAGATCCATGGATGTCCACTTGAATAATTATTCTTTAACCGCACCTTCATGTTTTATGCATTTTTCTATATGAATATTATACATCATAGTCTTAACTTTTAATTATGGAGAATTTAAAACTTACATTAAGTAAACAAACCACTATAATGCATCTCCATGAGCTGTGACCCAGTTCCCCAAACCATCGATGCCCAGCCCGCCCTGCCTCTCCACACCCCCAGGCTCCAGCTCCGCCAGTATTTTGAAACAAAGGCCAGGCATGGAACCATTTCATCTGTTAGCATTTCCATGTGTGACTCTAAAAGATCAGGGCTCTTTTTTAATAAAACCACCCTACCACCTAGAAAATGAATCATCCCTTACTGTCAGCAAATATCCAGTAAATGGCCACATTTCTAATTGTCTCATAAATAGATTTTATGTTGCTTTTCTTCAGGATTTAAATAAGATCTGCACATTCGCGACTGGCTGCTTTGTCTCCTAAGTCTCACATGTATGTTCCATTTTGGTGCTTCTCACACATCAGTGTGCATGTGGGTTTCCTGGGGATCTGGTTAAAATGCGGATTCTAACAGAGTAGGTCTGGGGCGGGGCCTGAGGTTCTGCATTTCTGACATGCTGCCAGTAGACGCTGATGCTGCCGGTGCGTGAGACCACACCTTAAGTAGCAGAGCTCTAGTTCACAGTTTTTTAAGGGATTGTGGAGCTCTTGGGAGGACCCAGCCTGGCACAAAACCTGGGAGCCAAACCACTGCTGGCTGGGAAGCGCCCTCACCTTCTCACAAACTGCCGTTGATAATCACACCTGCCATGAGTGTTTCAGTGTCAAAGGCAACACCTGACCCTCCAGAATTGGTACCTGACACCCTCCAAGAGTTCATCCCAGCAGGGTCTGGCCATCCCAAAACCAGAGGCCACCTTGTCAACAAGCTCACCACCTCTGGAAGTGCATTGATTTGTTCAGTTGCTGGCAGACAGACAGAAACACAAGCTGCAGAAAGAAGGCAGTTACCTTTTCTTGCAGTTATAGGTTTAATTAAAAAGCCCCGTGCTGCCAGATTCCAAGCACCCTCCACTGATCTGTGAGACCTATTGATCGCTCAGCTATCCCCACAAGACACAGCAGACAGAAGACTTTGTCTTCCTTTAATCAGCCCTGCTTCCCTCAGATCCGGCTCTGACGGGGCTGCAGAGTTCTCCTACCCAACTCCTATTGCCCAACCCTCGGCCAGCCCCGAGTACAGTGGGCAGAGCCACGGAGCCAGCATCGGCCACTGTAAGCCATGGCTGTGCCCCCAGGGGACTGCCATCCTAAAGAGAGAGGCAGCAACACCATCGCCACCGCAGCCAAGACAGACTGAACACGCACCGCGGGCCAGGCTCTGCGCCAATACTGCAAACGCACTCTCTCCTCTTACTCATAAGCATAGTTAACCTGGCTCTGTGTTAGTCCCTAATTACCCAATCTAATGTTACCTGCACCGGGCATTTGTTCTCTTTCACATCAGCTGTTTTATTTTCTTCATAGCCCTTATTACTATCCGAAACCATGTTTATTTATTCGCCTCTTTCCATTGTCTCTGCCCCTGCATCACAAATGCCACAAGTGCAGGGATTTTGTCTTTCTCATTCCGTTCAGTGTCCTGGCACCTAAAACAGCCCCACACACATAAAAAGTTCTCAGTAAACATGCACCGAATTTAATCTATCACAGTTACTCTTCCCGGCAACCTAGGAGCTTATTTCATCTTACACCCATTTTACAGATGAGGAAACCGAGGCTCAGTGAAGAAGAGCAATTTACCCAAATGGTACCCACACAGCAAGCTGTAGGGCAGAGGTTGAAACCCAAGTCTAACTCTAGCAGGGATTCATAACCTGGGGTCAGAGAACTGGATGGGAAAAAAACACCTCTTAAAAAATGTTACTAACATCTCATCGGAATGTAGCAATTCTTTCCATTACGAGTGTAGGCAACAAACTGCAGTAGTGTCAGCAAAACCTGTGACTTTGTCACCATTAGGAATCACAGATTTTCCATGTCCTGTTACATTTGTTGCAGAGATGTTGGATTGTCATTTACACTCATCACTGCTTTGGAATTACAATCACAATAATGTTGCTGATGCACCACCCAATCTTGTTGTTTAGTGTGTTAATAAAGAAGCATGGGTATTGCCATAGCACAATTTGGCATTGTGATACTTTGATAACTGTATTTACATATAGTTGCTTGCCTTTGTAATCCTGTGGATTTTATATTTAAAAACATTATTCTGAGAAGGGCTCATAGGCTTCCCCAGATACCGAAGGGGCCCCACGGTGCAGAAAAGATTCAGAACTGGGCTCTAGAGTCCACACTCTGACCTCCTGGCTACAAATAACTCATGGCTCAGGCTGAAGGTAGGTATTTAAAAGAACCCTGGGCAGGATTCCAACTGTCCTCTCTCCAAGGGTGGGGACACTGAGGCCCAGTGTGGGGACACAACCTGGTGGCACCTGGGCCTGAACTGGAATCCAGGTTGCCTCATTCGTAGCCCAGCACCTTTTCGGCTATGCCATGCTGCCACCTAAGGACACAAAGCATCCCAAGCCCAGACGTTTGTGGGCTGTGGCCCACAGTGATGGGCCACTTGGAGGCAGTTTGTGCAGTGGACCAGGCTCTGGTTCACTGACCTGCAGTGACTCGTGTTCACTTGTTCACACAAAGCAGTCATTATTCTCTCGCACGCTGCCAGAGGGGATGCAAATAAGTTCAGCCGCCTTGAAAAGCAATTGAGCAGGACCTAATAAAAATGAGGTTGACCGTTTTTACTTTGGCTCAGTAATTCCACCACCAACACCCACGATGTACACCCGAGAACAGTGGGTCCCTGACTGCATATTTGAACCACCTAAGGAGCTTCTAAAACTACTAATGCTTACCCCAAACCCCTCAACTAAGAATGTGAGGGTGCGGGACATTGGTGTGATCGTAAAAGCTTCCAGGTGATTCTATCTGCAACCCAGTTGAGGGCAACTGGCGTCAGGAAACCCTCCACACAGGCATAAGGAGGCTAGAGCAGTACGCTCGCTGAAGTGCTATTTACGACGGCAAGACGGCAGACACAACGTAAATGCCCATCAACACAGGAACAGCTTGAGAAAACAAAAGGCAATTACTAACATAGTGAAATGCCATACAGAAGGTAAGAGAAATTAACTAGCACTATATATACCAGCAAGGAGTGGTCTAACACATTGATGAGTGAAAAAAAATCAAGTTGCAAAACATACACAGAGAATGCTACATCTTTGGGTTTTCAGAACAATACTAAAGGTGCATACCGACGGACATGGAAGTATCTGAAGGTCCTTAAGGACACATACCATGTTCATAAGAGTGACGAGGGGCAGGAATTGGGTATAGTGGCTAAAAGGACTTTAGTTTTGGAATTTTTTTAAAAAGAAGAATATATTTATATTGTACACAAGCCATCAACATTGATTCTAAAAATCAGTATATTTTTAAATATTCCAGTGCTTCTGTGTATTGTGCTAGGCTTAGGAAAAATGAACCTGAATAGGAGACCTCATGAAGGATACAGCCCAGAGGAGGAGAAAGGCAATGCAACCAGAATACAGCGTCCTCGGTCTGTGATGGGGGAGAGCTATGCAAGAGCCAAGAAGAATCTCCTAACTGTGCTTGTTAGCAACTGCTGCGTAACAAGTCATCCCAACACTCAGCAGCATAAAACAATCATTTTATTATGCTCATGGACTCTTTAGGTCAGGGATTTGGATAGGGTACAGTGGGGATGTTCCATGATGTCTGGGGCTTCAGCTGAGACATCGGAAGGCTGGGGGTGACTAGGCAGCCATCTGGAATCATTTGGCGGCACCCTCACTCACATCCACTGGTTGATGCCGGCTGTCGTCCAGAACACCTGCAGGGGGCCTCTCCACAACGCCTCTCTACGTGGGCTAGTTTGGGCTTCCTCCCAGCATGGGATTGCATCACAAGAGTGAGCGTTCCCAGAGAGCAAGGGGGAAGTGCATGGCTATTTTATATTCTGGCCTTGGGGGTCACATAGCGTCACTTCTGCTGTATTCTTTGGATGGAAGCGATCACAAAACTATGCCCCAATTCAAGGGGACAGGACATGGGTCCCATCCCTCAATGGGAAGAGTATCAAGGTCACCTTGTAAGAGGACAACGTGGGATGGAAACTATTGTTGCCGCCAACTTTGGAAAACACAGTCTGCCACACTGACCCATCTCCTGGGGGGAAAGGGGTGGAAAAGTGATGTCTAAGCTGAGACTTAAAGGATAACTAGGAGTTAGCCTAGAAAGGAGCAAGCAGGCGTGCTCCAGGCAAAGGAAATAACAAGGTCAAAGTCCTGGAGTGAACATGAGGGCACAGCCCCGAGCCATACTTAGGCAACTGGCCATCCTGTTCAGCTGGAGGAAGGGGTGGACGATGCCACTGAGAAGTGGGCAGGTACCAGGTGGCCGCGGAGCCTCCTGAGCCATGTTAAGGACTTTGGTCTCCATCCTCACAACTGGAGCCACTGACGCAGGTTAGGCTGGGGGCTGTCATCATCACGTGTCTCCTCTTGGGTAGGGGATGAAGGAAAGGGAAGAAGGGAAGAAGCAGAGAGGTCGGCTGAGCAGCACTGTGATCGCCAGGTGACAGTGGAAGGTGGCAGTGGGGGTGGAGAGAGGTGAACAGAGCGGAGAGACGCTTTGGAGGCAGAATTGAGGGACTTGGTGACAGATTCAACATGAGGAGTAAAGAGTCCAAGAAATGCCCCTTTAACTAGGCACTTCTGGTCCTCGGGGGACCAGCCAGACCCCTAGAAGCCTAAGCCCAGGCATGTATCCCTTTAGATTTTTTCTGGCCCAGAACCCTCTGGAGCAAGAAAGAGCCTTCCAACAAGAAAAATCATCCTGAGATTCAAGAGCTCTCAGGTCAAAAGTCAACGTGCTGATATGGCATGCTCTGGCCTCAGGGCCTTTGTACCAGCTGTCCCCTCTGCCTGGAACAGTCTTCCCCCAGATATCTCCCTGGCTTATTCCCTAATTGCTTCTGATCTCTGCTCAACAGTCAGATTCTCAATGAGCCCTTCCCGGGCCACCTTGTCTGAAATATTAACCTCACCACCCCAACCCTAAACATCATGTCTTTCCTACTTTATTATCTACTATGTCTGTCCACGTCTGGCAGAACATGGGCTCCTCGGGACCAAAGACTGTGGTTTGGTTCCAGCTGTATCGTGCCTGGCACAGACTTAGCACTCCATAAATATTGTTGAATTAGCCATCCATCCATCCATCCATTCATCCATTTATTGAACACCTACTCTGGGCTGGGCACACAACCAGTAATTTTACAACAACCCAGCAAGGGAAGTTTCAGCATCTCCAGTTCAGATGAGGAAACTGAGACTCAGAGAGAAGGGTGTTGCCCCGGGTTACCCTCCCAGAAATTGGCAGAGCCAAGAGGGACACCTAGGTCTGTGTGTCTCCAAACCACTTCCTCTTTCTGCACAGCCCCACAAGGCAGACCCTCGAGACTTGATGTGAGAGGGGAACCTGCTGCCGCTGACTGGCTGTTGCCTACACTCTCTGCTCTGTAGGAAAGAGGACACGGTGGCCAAACCACTGCCATGTCCCCCTTCCTTCATGTCGTGACAGCACGGTGCCGTCCTGCGACTGCTCGGCAGCTCATTCGAAGTGCTCTAACCTGCCCCGCATGGACGTAAGACCTTCTTCTGGGGAGTGTCACAGCAGTGACTTCCAGCCCCACTCTGTGTACTGCTGCTTATTTTGCAAATTCTGTGTTCGTCTCAATTTTAAAAAGAAAAAGTACCTGACCTCCTTCTGGTTTTTAGTTGAAAGAGGAATCTCTGGTACTTTCCAACCACTAACCGGAACTGGACCTCCCTGTGGTCCCGACTGAGTGTCACTTCCCTTCTGCCACCTCCCCCATCCCCCCTTTTTACCGAATGGCAGGTGGGCGCCCTGACCGGGGCCCTCTCGTTAGCACCTCCCCTGCCAGCCCTGAGCCCGCATCTCGGTTTGGGGGCGGCCTCTGCCACCTCCTCACCCCAAGGCC
>RJWJ010018920.1:0-30996 GCA_004363605.1 Indri indri
CACTGGGTGGTTTGGAGATGATGGGAATCCCAGGCGGCTGGCTGGCTCTTTCCCTCGGTTTCATCGAAAGGAATTTCTCCAACGTGCCCACATTGCAGGGGCACGATGCACTTTGGATTATTCAAAGTTTAGAAACATTTAGGTGATTATGGTAAATAATTCATGCAAACCCTGACAAATGCAATTTATTCTTCTGTGCAATCGCAAGGAAGAGCAGAAACCGGCTGCGCTTTTCTCCGGTTACTTCCCAATCCTTTTAGCGACATCTAGTGGAGGATCTTTGAAAAACACAGCACTTGCTTCTATGGGCTTCCTCCAAAGTTAAGGAAATCCAATTCACCAAGAAGCCATTGCAACCTGGGTTCCGTCTACGTGTCTATCTGGGTTTCAATCTCCAAGTTAGAAACACCACTGAGGCCAAATGGACCTTCTGTTGTTGCTGATTGCAGCGTGCCAGCAGGGCCCTGCGTCGTGGTGGCTAGCAGCTCTGCATTTCGATCTGGCTGTCACTAGCCGTGCAGTCACCTCTCAGCCTCGGTGTTCTCAGCTGCAAAACTTACCTAATAATAGGACCTGCCCTATGAGGTTACTGCAAGGACCACATGAAATGATGCCGTCAAGGGCCAGCGCAGTGTCTGCCACACCGTGAGCACCAGCGTTAGCAGCTGACAGGAGCCTCCGTCTGTCCACTACCCTCCCTGCGCACGGCAGGTTCCACCTGGACAAACAGTGCTCTCGTGCGGACGGCTGCACAGTGGGGCCTGTCCAAGCAAACGGTGCTGGTATCTGTGAAGAGGTGTCATTTTAAGATACGTCGTCTTGAAAAGATAGCGCCGAGCTTTCTCTCTCGCCCCCTCTGCCTTCCTCTATTTCCTCTTTTCAAACTCTAATCAAGAAATGGGAATGCATAACCTGGACCCAGGAAAAGTCTTGGAAAAAGAAATTTAAAAGTCTTAATAGCACCTTATATTCAGAAGACATTTGGAAAAATCGTCTTTCAGGTTTGAGCTGAAGTATTATAGTCGCCTTTTCATTGAAAAGCTTGGTTGTGCGATGGTCTAGAACCTTCTGTTTTGTCTTCATTAGACACAGCCTGGAAGGGAAAAGGATCCTTTACGTTCGCCACGATGCGCTGTGTGCTGCATGCACTCCTGGGTGAAGCCTGCTTTAGAAGACTTTTTAAAGAGACGGCATCTTCTGTGCATTTTAGGCAAATGTAGATTAAGGGGTAAGTGCCCTTTGAAGCAAAAAGCTTCCCTGTTTCGCTAATATATTTTAGCTACTGTGGCTTGGCTGGAACTTCTAAATCTACATCCCTCAGCAGCCAGGGCAGTGAGAAGGCATGTAAAGCTGGTAGCACGTCCTGGGGGCCTTGGTGGTGGCAGCTTGGCCTTGGTGGTGGCAGCTTGCCCTTGCCAAGCTCCTGGCACCCTTCTGCCAGGGGTTCCGTCCTGCAGGCCCAACATAGCCCCAACAGAGGACGTGAGGCTTCTGCAGCTCCATCCAGCAAGTGGCCAGGGTGCCCAGCCCAGCCATGAGCCGGTCAGTCAGGAGGGGACAGCTGGACTCGGAGTCCGAAGCCTTGGGCTCTGGACCAACCTGTCACCTGCATGGCTTCGGGTACATTCCCTCCCTCATCTGTGAAATGGGGTAACACCCCTGGCCCAAGGGTCGTAAGACTGAAAGGAGAAACTTTACAAGAATTCTCTCTACAAACCACTGGGGGCCAGAAGATGGCGCCTGCCCACCCAGGCCACCGTGCAGCCTCCCGGGGGTGGGCTGCCTGCCCCCATGTCCCGTGACTAGAGAAGCTGACTCAGGACCTACGACTCCCAGGCACAATAACTGGAAATGCCACTCACAACAAGTTTAACATTTTACTAAATCAATTCACACAAATTCCAAATTGCAAATATAATTAAGGACAACAGCTTCTGCTTTACCTTTTAAATCTTTCATTTTCAAATCCATCATTAAGACAAAAAGTAAACAAAATTAGGTCTGTTGCAAATTCATGATTTTTCTTCTGAGAAAACAAAGAACATCAGAGTAAAAAGAACGCCACTGGGTGTACAGTAAAGCACCACAACACATGATTACAGACGGGCTTCCTGGCTTCTGCGACACGTAAAAGACACTGTTCTCTCCACTGCTGTGCGTCAATCAGGATTTCATTAGAATAAAACTATAAAATCTCCTAGGTTACGCTAAGTCAGACACGGTCTGGAACACAGTGCTTAACAACAGTAATGCCAACTATCAGTGCTAACGTAAAAACATTTTAGAAGGTCAAAAACAATTAAACTGGAAACCAAAACCTTATTTTCCCTAGATGAGCAAAATTGAAAATGAAAGGGTTCCCGCCTCCCAGCAGGAGTGCAGGGGATTTTTTTTTTTCTCATTTTTTCTTTCGAATCGGAGGCGGGGGACACGCGTGGGCTGGCTCTGTGGTTCCTCGGCCTAGTTGGCATCCAGCTTGGCCATCTCCTGCACGTAGATGCCTATACTCTCACTGTCAAAAAGCACAAAGTACACCGTTTTGATCGAAGAGGACATTGTGGACACAAAGTAGCTGGAGATAGCCTTCAGGATCAGCTGAGCTGCCGTCTGCTTCGGAAAACCGTTCCTGCGGGAGAGAAGACAAGCTCTCAGCACGCAGGGCGACCACAGTGGTCAGAGGACCCGCCCTCCCTCCGGGCCAACTCCCTTGCAGGAAGCCCTGGAGTCCGTCTGTGCTGCAGTCGCCTCCTGTCAGGTCACGGCGTCCACCGAGCCCTATGGCTGCTCGTACGCCAGTGTGAAGCCCAGTGCCGGGCGACGGGGCCAGACACTGGGTAGAGAGCCGTGACCCTCTGTGTGCCTTTCGACAAGGTGTCCAGGCAGTGCTCTGAAAGGCCACCAGCAAACAGGCGGGACGGTGATCTGTGGTGTGTGTGAAGCCCCCAAGTGCAGCACAAACACCTGTATTTCTTTATTCCCAACATCCCCGCAGCTAGTGCAGAGCTCGAACCACGGCCCAGACTCTCAGTGCTCCAGTGCGATCGACCCAGGGCATGGCGGGAGGTTCTCTGGGAAGGCACTGACCTCTGTCCCACATGCGGAAGGGTTATGCCCTTCACACTGGCCTTTAGATTTCATGGGCACAGGGGCTGCTGCCTGGAATCTACCCCCCAACACGCACCAGCTTGTACCACCCCACAGGCCAGGGTGCTGGGAGCTGTGGGTGCTGGGGAGGGACTCTGGGCCGAGAGGGCTCTTCAACTCAGTGCTATCACCGAGTCTCCAAGCCAAAGGTATTGGGATTCTCACACGTTCCTGTTTAAAGTAAATGTTGTGCGGCAGTTTTCAGAATTAGGGGCTCAGAACTTAAGAGTCTGCAACCACGCCTGGGCAGACTGGCGCTTGCTGCCCTGCGTGGTGGGCTGCGCTGCTCCCGGGCCACACAGCAGTGGCAGCTTGCCTGGGCTGGTGGAAATAGCCTGGATTCGAATCCCTTACCCCATTTTACAGTTAAGAATGCTGGGGGGTGAGAGCTGGGGGCCAGCTATCATGCGGACTCTCTGTTCGTGGGCAGATCGAGTTGTCAGTCTGCCTGAGCAGGATGTGTTGGCATCCAGGGTGCTGGGCCAGCCCGTCTCTTCTGGCTGGTCCTCGCCTTTGGGTGGGTACCTGCTGCCACGCGGAGAGGTTTTCAGACAGGTAGGGTGGGGATTTCTTACCACACTCCAAGCCTCACTCTGTGTCCCTGAGTTGTGAACCACCTGGCTGGTCCACTGGAGCCACACACGACCCCCTTGTCACTCCCCAGAGCATTCCGTAGCGACAGGAGACCGTTCCTGTGACTTGGTTTTGATCAATTGTGGCTTCACCCAGCTTGATGGTGACCTAGGGACTTCTGGTTGTGTCAGGAATGGAGCTCATTCTTAGAGGACAAGGGTGTCCCCCAGGGCATGTGCCCAGCCTGTGGCAAGTGAGGTGCACCCAGAGTCAGGGCTCCTTCACACATAGGCAGAGCCGCCTCGGCCCCACCGCACAGCAGCCCGCACGGCTTCCTCGCAAGGAGAGCCTGGTGGCTTCAGACCAACAGGTGAGCCGGATGGAGGGTGGTGGGGACAGTGACGGGAGAGGGCTCTCATGGGGGTGGGCAGACTGCTCCCCGGCACCCACAGCTGGCATAGCTGTCTTGACTTTTTTCACAGGAGTCAAGCAGCACAGAGGATCGGTTATTTGGAACAAGACACGTGTTGGGAATTGCTTGAGGTGGTAAACGTGACCTTCTTTTTTTGGGAGGCATCTTCCCAGCGGTGCAGGCTGCTTCCCACTGTGGACCGGGCTCCCAGGGGCTGCTGCTGCCTACACGTGTGCCAAAGGGACTCCAGGGGCTTCTGGAGCGAGCAGAGCCCAGTCTGTGGATGTGACCAGGATGCACGGGGGCTGAGAAAAGCTGGGAGGAGTTGCTCTCTTCATGTGCACCCAAGGCCATGCTCTGCCAACTGCAAGCTCCCCGCAAAGGACGGTGTCTGTCTCAGCCTCACACCTGCACAGGTGAGCTGGACTGAGGCGAGGGCCTGTGGAACTGCCACAAATGGCAGTCTGTCATGTGGCCTAATGGTCACAGCCCATCTCCTGCTGTGTCTGCCCCGTGGGGCAGGGCTTCCGGAGCTGCCACAATCCCATCGTGCGGCTGGTCTGCACGGGCCCCTGCACTGGCAACACTTAGGGGCATCCAGCTCGAGCTGGGCGGGACGTGGCCTGGTGCAGACATAGTGTGTGGCCCTTGCTCTGCTGACTGGGAGGCCCCAAGGGGTCTCCCTGGAGCACCAAAAGTTTGCCAATTACACCTGCCTGTGACCAGTGCTTTCTGACACAGACCCGCCCCGCCCCGCAATGGCTTTCCATGCCTCTGTCTTGGACCCTGGAAAAAGGGTATGTGACTTTCAGCGGGGGAATGTCCTGCTACTCTATCTCAATAGTCCTCAAACTTTTTAGTCTGCGTCAGAATCCTGGAGGGCTTATCAAAACACGTATAGCTGGGCTCCACCCAGAGTTTCTGATTCAACAGGGTCTAGAGACCACTCTTCAGAAACCACTGTTCTATATGTGGCAGGGACTTTATAATCTGCGCTTGTGGGGCGGGCCCCAAGATGAAGGATCTGCAAGTGAGGGAGAAAGGTAGGGATCGAAGGTTTTAGACCGCAGTGACCACACCTGCATTCTTCCTGTTAGTGGAGAGTGGGCTGTTCTTCTGCCAGATGTGCCTGGCCTTGTCCTTCAAGGTTGCTGGTGGGTGGACACGACTCTGTATTTGTTCCTAGGAAAACCCTCTGTTGACAAACCCACCTCTCTGTCCTAGGAAGCCACGGCCTGAGGAAGAAACCCCACCATGGGACTGTGGCTGGTCTGGACCACGCAGGCTTCCCCGAAGGAATGGGGAAGGTAACAGCTTTCCTCATGTTTTCAAGTGGGGCCCCAAAGTGTCATCTAGTTGCCACAGTTAGAATGTTTGTAACGAAATGGAACGTGCAAGGTGCCCTTGCAAGAGGGCTTCACCCGCTGCCCTGCACCCTAGAGCCGAGGGCGGCTGTGACACACGCAGGGTTGAAGGCAGGCCAGTCCCAGCCTCTCCGCGGTGGAGCAGTTAAGAGCGTGGGACGAGAGTATCAGACGAGACAGTGCACAGTAAGCACCGGGCACGGCACGTAGAGCCCTCACCCAAGAGTAGCTACCCATGAAGCGGGTGGTCTTGAAGGGTCTTCTAAAGGCTTGTGCAGTGGAAAACTGCCCCCATGACAGCTGTGACTGGGTGACTGCTGTTGTCACCACAGTTATGCTGCGCTAACAACATTGGCCTCAAGCCCCAGAGAGATGCTGTCCAGTCTGCAATGCCCAGTCCCCATGGAGGGCTGCTGGCCACGACCGTCGGCACGCACGGCGGGGGGACACAGAGCTCTGGTGCAGTGCTGAAGGCTTTCAGGACGGCCGCTTGCCTGCAGGCACCTTGCTGATCTGACCTCTGAGCCAGTTGGTGGTTGCACAACCACGGCCCTCAGAACAGTCATTCCTGGCCCAGTCTCTGT
The DNA here is from genome assembly GCA_004363605.1 of Indri indri. Lineage (NCBI taxonomy): Eukaryota > Metazoa > Chordata > Mammalia > Primates > Indriidae > Indri > Indri indri. Next base: position 6,078 of record RJWJ010018920.1, read on the forward strand.
GCCTCCTGCCTCTGGGATAGTCACTCTGTCCTACAGCTGGACTTCTGAAGAGACCAGAGCCACAGCATGAGGGGTTAAGGGCTTCCGCTCTAGAGTCACATTTCTGTTTGAACCCAGCTGCCTTTGGGCAGGGGCGTTACCCTCTCTAAGCCTTGGGTGCTCCGAGGGTACACATGATGGGGATGACAAGGTTGCCGCAGCTGCCCTCAGTCCCCATGCCTTGCCACAGGGGTGCGCCTTGTGTTTCCACTGTCACCCTGGCCTGTGGGTGTGTTTATGCCATGTGTTTCCCACCCCATGGGACTGGGACCTTGGCCTCTCTATCCCCCATCTCGGGCCTTCCCTCAGACTGAAGAGATGTCTGAGCTTCCCTTGAAGTCAGTCCAGCGCTGTCTGTCGTAGCCTTTCCCATGAGTCCTGGGCCTCAGTTTCTCTAGGCCAGTGCAAGGGGACCCCACGGGCATCTCACTCTGGTGCCTCCTGGGTGAGCCTGCTCAGGCATGGCCAGGGACACACACTGGACGCTTGTCCCACCTGGCTGTGGAGGGAATCCAGGCAGACTTCCTGGGGGAGACTAAGAGCTTGCCCCCATGATCTGGGCAGAGAGGGATTCTAGGTGGACTCTGGCTTTCCAGCTCGGCCGATCCCCCAGGCTAATTGTCTCGGCTGGCAGGAGATGGGCAGGGCCAGATGTCCTGGAAGCTCGGCTGAGGCAGGGAAAGCGTCTGTCACTCAGTGTGTGCACTCTCTTCTCTAGGGTCAGGCCCTCACCCTGTGCTGCTCCCAGGCCTTTACCATTTTCCCACGTTCTGTCTGGCTTATCGAGAAGCTGCCTGTTTGACTTTGCCGCAGCCAGAGGCCACTCGCTCCAGAAGACCAGACCATCGGGATCCTGAGCTGAGGGCAGCGGCGCACATGAGGTGAGTCTGCAGCTGGGCTGCTCGCCCCCGCCGCAGCTCGAGGGGCCCGGGCCGGCATCTGCTCATGCCCCACTGCCTAGGGAGGACGCTGGCTGTGCCTGGGGAAATCGGGGAATGCCCGGGTGGTGTTTTCAAGTTTCCCTGGAACATCTATGTGCAGGGCAGCCCTGTGGTGGGATGGAGGGAGGTCTGAAGGCAAGAGCCTCGACTGTGTCCCCAGGTGAGCTGCTTAACCCCTGTGAGCTTCAGTCTCTGCCTTTGAGAGAGGCAGTACCAGCCCTCACCTCTCAGGGCTGCGAGATGATTTGGATAAAGGGTCTAGTGCAGTGCCCGGGGTCGAGGAATACTCACAACTGGTAGCTTGAAAAAAAAAAAACTAGCTTTCCCTTTAAGCTCATAAATCTAAGGAAAGTTTAATCAAAACCCCAAAGTCGCTACTCCCTGTGTCCTGCCCCTCCGGAGAAGGGTCACTTTCCTAATGTCAAACAGAGCTGAGAGCATACCCATAAATACTGTGACCAGCACGGCCGAGGACAGGACGTCCAGATGCCAGAGTCACACAGCGAGGGCTCCTCGGTCCCCAGCCGGGCTGCAGGGAGCCGCTGTACAGGTGGGGTGGTGGTCACCCTCCACGCACCCCAGCTCAGAGAAAGTGAGCCCGTGGCCCTTCCCCAAGGTGTTTGCACTATATTGTTTTAATTCCGACATGACTTTCATGCCGGAGACACTGGATGCCACAAACAAGCTGTTTTATTTCCCCTCTTAAAACCGCCTGTGATTTACTGGCCAGCTCTGGTGTATCCCATTTTTACTCATGAAAGAGAGGGCAGCTGTTTGCGCGGCTCTGTGGGGCGAGGTCTGCCCGACAGATGTGGCCTGCGTAGCTGTGCACATGTGCTGCCTTCGGCATTTCACCCCCTTTAAAGCTTTCAATTGATTTTTTAAAACTTTTGACTCCATGAAAAATGTAAATAAGTTTATAATAACAGATGCTCTTTTATAGGAATTACTTTTATACTTCAATTAAAAATTTCCCAATAGTCATATGAAAGGGTGTGAAATTATTACCTCCAATAAAGTTTCCTATTGCCTCCCTCTTCGGAAGCACCTTTCATCAGAGTAGATCAAAGTACATCCGAAGCACTAATTAACTGAGCCTCGGAGCCATCTGTGAGGAAGGGCAGTCCCTACAGCCTTGCTTGATAAGGCAGGCCAGGGACAGAGAGGCTGATTCATTTACCAAAGGTCACACAGCACAACGCCAAAGAACAGACCCTGTAAAGGAGGTGGGGGGATGGGAAGGCAGGAGAAGCAGGGAGTATGGCTACTTAAGAGCACTTGGTGGAAAAAAGACTAGAAGTCTGCGGGTCTTCGCGCGTCCTCTTAGAGCCAACTGATGTCCTACCTATGTTACTTTTTGTTTCAACATGTCTTTAAATGATGCTCTTTGCAGGAGACTAGCATGAAGCATACTAATTGAACATGTAGATCACTATCCCAAACAGCACGTATTCGGATTGGGAGCCCGTCAGCTCTCAGTCGGACCCACCTGGTTGACCCCGCTCACAGCACCCCATGGCTACCCAGACCGGCCAGGGGAGGGGAGCCTGCTCACTGCATCGTGAGGGCTTAGCTGGGGAAATGCTCATTCTGCCGCTTTGTCCGTGATGGGGGCTCCAGAGGACAAGGCTCAGGTGTAATCAGAGATCTTTTCCCATAGTTGGGTCCTGCCAGTCACATGTGACCTCCCTGGCCACAGAAGCCTCAGGGTGAGGTGGCAGTGCCTGTCTGCCTGTGGGCAAGGCCTCCTGCCAGGAACAATGTCAAATGATAAGGTAGGAAGCGCACCCAGTGCCAGCTCTGCCACCGTGACTCGAGGGCTGGGACCTCGGGAATGGCAGCATTCAGGAGGCAGAACTACAAGGCCTGCCTCGGCTAAAAACGGAGAAATCGATTCTCCATCTTCCTTGTGAGTGTGGAATGGAAGTGCTTTGGAGAAAGCGGCTTTCTGTAAACATAAGGCACGGTTCTGAGGACTGTTGCTCAGGCTCACCCAGAGGATGGTGCAGCCCACAGGGTCACAGGCAGGGGGTGCTGCTACTGCCACACAGCCCTGCCTTTCTCGTGAGGGGCAGAGACCCCAAATGGGAAGCCTGGGAGCAGCAGGTACTCTGTCCAAACCAAGCCACCGGCCAACACAAAACCCCAGGTTGTGGCCCCTCTTGGGCCTAAGATGCTAACAGCTGCAGCCTCTAAAGGCCTTCGACTTGGGAGGACCCTGGTGATGTGACGGGCCACAGTCTCAGAGTGGTGCTACTCTGACAGGCAGGAACTGCTGGGTTACTTGCTGGCATTTGGGGGCCAACATGAGGGAGGTGGTTGGGGCTGAGTCCTACCTGCATTGTCAGCTGTCAAAGGACTATACTCCTCCAGTGGTGGCCGCTGGTGGACGTCAGTCTTAGGGGCAACTGTGCTGCTCCTGCAGACCTTGGTGAGTCGACCTGGGGGTATTTCAGGGATGGGAGGTGGGGCCTCCTCATCACACAATTCCCCGTTCAGCCCTGCCAGGCCTGTCGCTGCATGGCAGGCCAGCAAGGGGCAGATGGCTTTGCTCAAAAAACGCTGTGGTTTGGGGACAGAACCGTAACAGAGTTGCAGGCTTATTCTGGGATGGCCGTGCTCTTCATCAGTATATCTGCATCCACACCTCACCATCCTCTCCACCCTCTAAGCCTTAGTGCCCTTCAAAAAGCACTGAGGCCCCAGGACATCACTGTCAGTGATGACATCTGCTGTCACAACTGAGGTTTTATATCGGCCTTGGGCCTCCCTTCCTCTCTTCCATTGTCCCTCACCATTGTTTAATGTTCGAATTCTTCCTTATTCCATGCTTCTGGTCGTCTTGGCTAAGGCAGCCACAGGGGCCTTGCAGAGCAAGAGCTCTGCAGTTACGGGCCAGGATGCAAAGGAACAGCCACGACTGATGGCGCACGCCCTTACCTGCCGCTGCCGATGGATGGAAACGCGATGGATTTCAGCTTCTTATCGTCGGCCAGGGCCAAGCAGTTTTTCACCGTCTTTTCCAGAAGTTCCTCACACTTGTCTGCGCCCCAGACTGGGCTATTACAGTGGATCACGAACTTGGCTGGCAGGCCGTGGCCTGCACTGACAGCGGCTGGAGGGGACAAGACAGAAACAGCTCTATTCCTCAGCAAAGCACATGTGACAAGATGCCAAACACAGACCCACTCTCCTCCCATGGTACATCTTGCTGCACTAGTGGCCTGTGTTCGGGGAGGAGCGGAGCTTCCTGCTGTGCCGAGTCCAGCACAAGCTTGAGCTGGAAACTGCTCATCATCTAGAGGGGCAGCAGCCAAGCCGAGACCCCCTTCAGGACGAAGCTATTAGGGAAGCAACCCGACCAGCATCTGCCGCCGTCCTCTTCACCCTGCTGGGGAGGGCCTCATTGTGTGACTGACTGATCCAGTTTACTGGGGCAGAAAGAGTAGTTTTTTTGTGGAACTATTGTCTTTTCTTAGAAGAGGAGCCATTTTCCAGCTACACCTCTCCACAGAGGATCTGCCTTGCCTTGGGTCTGCCACGCACCTGCCCGGCATTTCCCAGAGCAGCTTCCAGAATCCCTCACTAAGATGCTCTGCAGTGAAGAAGGTTCTGGACCTGGGGTGTGGTGAGCACTGCATGCTGCAATTCTATGCAGAAGCACAAAGTCTCCACCCCACTGCTACAGCAGGACCCCTGAACTTCTTTGGTATTTCCGAAATCCATTTTTTTGAGGAATATCTGTCAGCAGTGTCCAAGGGGCAAGGGTTGTTAAGGTCATGCCACTAGTAGATACTGGCAGAGGAGGAGTGATTCGTGGGTAGTGTCTCATGATGCAGTAGGTCCAGCCCTGAACTGAGTTTGGGCTCTGCTTAGTGACTGGGGGCTCAAGTGTTGAGACTGGGGACCCTGTCATAGTTCATAAGCGTGATGACTGGGCTTGCATGCTCGTGTGAGAGGTGCTCCCTAAACCTTGTTATGACATTGGCACATTACCCATCTGATGTGGAAAAAAAAAAGAAACCTGAGATTGGGGTGTTAAATCCACTGGTTTGTCCACATGAGAAGTCACTACTAAGCTATGCATGGAAAAAGACTGGAAAGAACCATGTTAACGTGATTATCTTTGGGCAGTGGAACAGGGGTGTGTTTACTCTCTTCTTTCTACTTCTTGAAATATTTTAGAACATTTTCTAAAATAGCTCTTAAAATCAAGAATAAAACATGTTATTAAAACAAGCAAAGATATCTTGAACCATGCTGAATCGAATGGGGTGGCTCAGGTTTCCCAAGCAGAGTTTGCTATATGGTGGTACCAGGCACCCTCCCACCAGCCTGTGTGCTGAGGGTCACACCAAGGGGCTGAGGCTGGAACACTGGTGGGAAAGGACTTTGTGCACTGGTCAGACAGGTGTTGGAGAAAGGCCAGCTGCCCCTGACTGGGTAGTTAACACTGTGTGTGTCCTCCCTTGTACAATGTGGGACTTTCATGGAACCGCCTAGAAGAACTTTATGATTAGTGCCCTGCATGTCATGCCCCTTGCAGGCAAAACAGAAGTGGCAGAGCAGAGGTCAAAGGCAAGTGCTACTGGGCCCTGAGACCAGCCTGGCATGGGGTGTCAGGGGCAAGGTCTGGGGGACCCTCTGAGAGGGGGCTTAGGTGGACCTTATGTGGAAATTACTGATGTCTAAGTGTAGTTAAGATTTATTTTTAAAACGGAAACAGGATTTGAAAGACAGAGTGGGCATCAGGGATCGTGTAGCAAGAAGAGAAAATGGGAGCCCAAAGTGAGAAAGGGGGTAGCCTGTCCCCTCTCAGCTGGTGGGGAGCTGGGCCTCCCCTACCACTCAGACTCCCAGGCCCTCAAGAGGCCTCATCCTGTACCCTACTGACTACTTACAATTCCAGAACTCAGGCCTGCAGCAGTGAGAAGCCTGCCTCCAGGTTGTCATCTTCCCTTCATACCAGGAAAGGTGAAATTGGCAAATGAGAAATGTATATTTATGTTTCCCATTAGATGGCTGAAGATTTTTAATTTTGCAGATGGCTCAGTTTCATTATCTATAATTCTCAGCTCTTAGATTTGCCAAAGTCAGCTTCTGTAATTCCTTCAAATTTGAGTTCTAGACAGCGAACATATAGGAACTATTTCAGGTAATAAAAAAATTGCAGAGGTGATTTTCATGACTCTGAAGCTGCCCTGAGAATCTGCACGTGATAAATTCTATGCTGTGAAGCTACAGGCTTTGCCTTCACCTTGGAGATGCGCTCGCGCTGCGGCCCACCTCTGAATCCTAAGCTCACACCATGCTTTCCCTGACTCCGCGCGCACCACACCCAAACAGGCACAGCGGCTTCCCCACCTCACCTCCGGCTACTTCCAAGGGCCCATTCTTTTTCCGGAGTTCCAGAACAGCTTCCACAAATTCCTTGCCACCTTTCTTCTCCAGCGTGTTTCCTAGGCAGGACAGGGAGGGGTCAGACTGCCATCCTGTGTCTCTGGCACACACACAGACACTTAGCATGTCAGGTGATTACATACTCAGGTGATCTGACCAGCTAAACTTCCAGAAGGCTGCAAAACAGGAGCGAAGCCTTGGCGGAGTCAGTGAAGCGAGATGAGGAAGGCTCCGGCACTGGCCAGGCTCCACCTAAGCTGTCCTTGCTGCCCCTTGCTTGGCTCTGGCTCAGCGTGATCCCGGATGTGCCAGAGATGGGAAGAAGACAGGAGGCGCCTGTTCTCTGCGCACAGCTGTCTTGTGTGCTTTTCACTGGCGTGAGAAACCAGCTGGTACTGGCTTCCAAGGCTAATTGCCGGCCCTGAGTTTTCTTCTGTGTCTCTGGGGAGAAGCCCCAAATAAGGAGGTTTCAGAAGCACACGCCATGCTCCACCCTGCGGCCAGCTCTGCCCTAGGCAGCAGGCCTGGGAGAAAGTGCTCGTTTGGCCACCTCTGGACCAGCATTACGACCATGCTTAGCTCCTGTTTTGCAGCCTTGGCACCATATGCAAATACAAAAAAAAAAAAAATGGCCTGAGACAGAATTTTCTTAAGTACACTAATGATTCAGAATCATTTTAGGTCAAGGAGGGCAACATCAGAAGCAGAGCTTAAAGATTAACTTGCATCTATAAAAACTTGGGGAGAAGGATGTCTAACTGCTCAGGACCAGATCTTTCGAAAAATCCAATTGAGGGCAGGAACACTGTTCTCCCAAATTAGGGTACTTGCTGAGTGACCAGTTCCTGCTGCGGAAGCCAAGCTCCCAAACAAGACCACCAGCACCTATCGGGACTTTGGGTTACATCTCACGTGGGATAGCAAGCAGCTGTCAAAGTTAGTGACAGTATCATCCTTCAGAGTTTGGCCAGAATGGTGTCTGATTCTTCCTTAAGCTCTGATTCCTCAGTTTTGCACATTTTAAAGTACTTTTCCTCACAAGAGGATAATACTCCCCTTAAGATTCACCATTTGTCTTGGAAAATTCAAGGTGCACCTGGCACAATCCTGGCACTGGGAGGTCAAGGTGTATGGGAACGCACAGCCCAGATTCTCTTTGGATTCACCCTGCAATGACCAGGACTAATTGAAACCTGCCTCGTTCACGTGTCTGTTCTGCAGGGGGAGCTAACCCCAGGAAGCGTCTGGAAGACAAGTAAACAGCCTGGGCGCTGTCCCAAATAATGGCAGGGACTGGGCCTGTAACCACCCACTTCGGGAAGTCTCGGGTGCTCGAATGTGACAAGCGGCCCGTCAACCAGGGAGCTCTCGGCTGTCTGAGAGAGCGCTAGGCTTTCAAAGAGATACAAACTTAGAATCCTTGAGGTGGGACCCTGTGTCACTCGTGAGCTCGGATTGCCCTCTGCCTTTATCTGTCCTGAAAAGCAGCACAATCTGTAAGTGGCAGAGGATTGAGAATGTCACTTTCAGAGACATCCACCTGTTGCCACTGGATGTTTCTGACCGTAGCAATGGCAGCTGAATGGGCCGTGGACTTGAGGGAGCAGGCGCGGGGCCTCGGAGTCTAACACCCTCCACCAAAAAGTGGATACAACCCAGGTGAGTGAGACCCCAGTAGAGGCTCACCTGCACTAGCCATGCAGCTGAGGAAAAGGAGTCTGGAGTGTGAATCGGCTGGATTCTACACACCTCCACCCCTACACCCCGGGTCTAGCCTTCCCTCTAAACCCATTCTCAAGCTTCGGGGAGAGAAACTGATATGCCAGAGACTGGACTAGTTACTAAGGTTCTTGTTCTCTGTCAAATTAACTCTTTGGTGAGAACTGGCAAATTTGGAAAATAAAATAAAACCAGTACTGTAATAATTAAGACTAACAACTCCTTTCTAAAACATATGTAAGAAAATGGGCTGATTTATAATAAAGGTGTTTTATCTTAGGAAGAGTGTTTACTTTAAAAATTTTTACTTATAATTAAATATTACTTTAATTAGAAGTCAAATTTGCAAGTTAAAATACACTTAATGCATTTCCCAAACTTAAAAACTGAACCCTAGATTGCAGGCAATCAACCCAGTCAGAACTCGACTCCTACACACACATACGTATGCACATGTTCATGTAGACACACGTGTACTTTTTAACAAGAAACAGGCCCATCTTCAACCATATTGTCAACACTCTTAATGTAAAACTCTTGCTTTTTAGGCTTAACTTCAGGGTTAATCATAAAGCAATTGGCTTATTTGCCCCCCAGCATAAACATGTGTTACTCCCATGAGAACAAGAACATTATTTCATGCTTAGAAAGCAGGCATAAGTATCAGTGTTCAAAACAGCCTAAGCGAAAATTTAGGCTTGGACAAATGTCAGGCTAAGCCTGTGGTCTATTTCACTGTTAGAAAGAACTTTCGATGGGTAGAAGTTAATCACTGGGGCTAAGCATTCCTGCACTCGGATTCCTTCTTCCAGCAGTCTCAGGACTCAGGAATTCACACCAAATATGAGAAATGGAGTGATTACTAGCTTCCTCTTTCCCCTCTCACACGTGAAAGTGGGAGCTGGCTCAATTGAGGCCATGCCGGAATCTGGTTTATCACTGGTTGAGACTGTAAAAGGTATCTGGGGGTCAGTACTGGTTTGGACTGGTCTGCTAGGCAGAAAAGCACTGAGGGCTTTGGAAGACTGAGCTCTGGCCTGGCACAGTCTCTGCTCCTGGCCAGTTGGGCTGTCTGGACCTGCTGAGGTCTTTTTCCAGGTGTGACCGTGTCAGCGAGTGATGTGTGGTGTGGTCTTGGGCACACTCTTGGGCCCAGGTGCTTACAGGGCTAATAACCCCTGCCCTATGGGTTGGGGGCAAGCATGTCAGAGGAAAAGCATCAGCACCGTCATTATTCCAATGACACCAGTGCCATTCTCAGTTCAGGCAGGAGCGGGTGCTTCTGGGTGGCACAGCTGGCTCCACCGATTACTCCCTAGTTGCGGCCCTGTCTCGCAGCCTCCAGCTCTGCCTCCGGGTGCAGCTGATCCTAAGCAGGGAGCACCCGCGGGCTGCAGCAGGTGGGCCAACTTTCTCCTCTCCCTAGACCCGGGAGAGATACTTTTGCCCAGGAAATTTCCCAATTTTCATTTCACCAAATGTCCTGGATGGCAGGATGAACCCGGGCCTTAGTCACACCCAGCTAAAAGAAAGACAAGCCCTTAGCTGTTCATTTTTCTCTAAATAAGAAGTTCCTTCCCATCCAATTTTCATTTAGTTAAAAAAGGAAGCATCTTTCTCTTAAGCTGCCTGACTTAGGAGCTCTTAAACTCCTCCAAATTCTTGTGAAAGGGGAGTTTATTTTAATTGCCTACAGCCTGATTTCATTTTGGCCTGGCAGACTTGGCGGACCCTGACTTTCCATCCATGTCCAAAATCCGAAATTCCCAGGAGAGTAATCAGTACAAATCACGGTGGCTGGGGAAGACTGAACGGCAGTCTTTGCTAGTGATGCTGAACAGCCACGGCCTGGGAGCGGCTGCACATCCGGCGTCCAGGACCCCCGTGAAAATCCTCATCCCCTCATCCTGCAAGATGAACTCAGTGCATGCTTACTAGAAAGGTAACCATCACATCTACTATAAAAATCACATGTACACATTACAATGAGCCACATGGTAGGCACCAAACATGAGCCAGGCTTTACAAAACAAGGTGCTTTGCTCACATTTTATGTAATTCTCTATTATTTTATAGATCGGGAAACTGAGGCACTGAGAAGTGACTTGCCCAGGACCCATCACCAGTAAATGGTGAGGCTAGAATTCAAGTTCCTCCTACTTAGCTCCAAAGCTGTGCTTGCTTCTGTCACACGTAGGTGCCTCCTCCTCAGGTAAGCCCCTCGGTGGATTCTGAACGCAGGGCACGGTCTGGTGCTGGTGCTGCGAAGCTGCAGCCTCAGGACGTGGCATCCGAAGCACGCTCTGCCTCAGCCTCTGAGCACGCCAGGCGTCAACCACCAATGCCCATCAGCTGCCAGGGGAGAGGAAGGTGCTTTCTGGGTCTAGGACAGTGTTTCTCAAGAGTGGCCTAAGGACACGACGTCAGAACGAGGCGACTTTCATGCACCTAAAGTCCAAGAACCCTAGTGTAGGAGAGCATTTAGAAAGGGTCCTCCATGTGCGCCTGAGGCTTTAAGGCCATTTTCAGGAACAAGTGTGCTTCTGATGTGAGACAGACGTGTGTGGGGAGCGGGGAGACCTGTGCACAGGCATGTGTGTCTGTTCTTCAGAGGGCACGAAAGTGGTTCTGGATGCCACTCAGCCCATCTGACCGTACCATCCCTGCAGCTACAATCGTCTGTGAGCCCAGTCTCCAACAAAGCTGTGCCTCATGAAGCAAGTGAAGAAATGATGCTGCCGGACCAGTTTCCAAACCAGAAGTGCCCATCTGTGAGCTGCATGACACATCCTACCTGACAGCTCGCTTTATTTCTTGGGTTCACAACCCAGGGACAGGCGACCGTGGGAAGGTCAGGACGGCTGGAAGTGCGAAATGAATGCAGCCCTGCATAGCTGTCAAAGGATCAAGCTGTCTGCGGCGGCCGACTGACCATGCACACACACACTCGGCAGCACCCGGCTAGGCATTACCTACTTCACCACCGATGTAGAAGTCAGTGTTTGTCGGGTGAACGACAGCATCACTGTCGATCGAGGCAATGTCAGCCTGTACAACTTGCAACTATAACAGGTAAACAAATGTACATCAACTGTGTTGGACCGAGACCCACGCACAGGCACATTTACTAATGCCCCAGTGGCGGGGCTGGCCTACCTGGTTGAGTCCAACATATGAGCCAAAGGGGCAACCAGTCCACGCAGTGTGCCCACATGTGGGTGGGGGTGAGGACGGGAGGAGGAGGAGGAATATCAAATGTGACATGTTTAAATTAAACATTTGAATGACAAGTCCAAAAAAAGAGAAACACACACATGAGATCATTTCCAAAGGTTAAAAGAAATAACAAAACGAATGCCCCATTTCACTTTGCAAAAGCCTATAAAACTGGCATCCCACTGAGAAGGCTATTAAAACATGGCATCTGTTAAAAAAAAGAAAAAATAGTGGACCATCAGGCCAACCAAAACAACAAGTTTCTCCATTTTGTCTGCGGCAGTCAACCTGCAAGCTTTGATTTTTATTCTTGTGACACTCACCATTTGGTCTACCTTCAAGGGGTATCTCTTGAAAACCCAGAAAACAATGTTGATATATGTAGAGGGTCGCCTTTATCTTTCCCCTTAATGTCTGGAATTATTTTTCTAGGCCTGTTTCTCTCTAGCCAATCTTATTTTTATGTATTTTAATAAAAATGTACTTTAGAGAGCATCCTTGCTTTTTCTAAGCTTATGGCCTTTTTCTTTTTTAAAGAAAGTATCTGTAGAAGGCAGTTGACACGCTCGAGCAGGGCATTCTTGAGCCCCAGTCCCTGTCGTCAGCCCACGGTTGTACCAGTTTGTGTGGGTCAGGCCTGGGCTCTGGAATGAGCATCTCTCGCAGTAAAGGAAGCTGCCATCTTACAAAATCAGCCGAAGCTGGGAGCTCAAGGCACACAAAGCATGCTGTGGTCAGGGTTAGGGATGAGGCTGCCTTTGTGGGCCTCTGTGCAGCCTATTTCCCTCGGCGAGGCTCTGCACCTGAGAGGACAGGAGCCTTCATCGTGCCCCTGAGCTGACAGTTCCTGATATGCAAAGCTAAAGCCAGAGGTGGGACACTGAGGGGCACCTCTCAGCTTGCCCTGAACTGAGCAGGCAGACACCCTGGCTCTGGGGCAATTTTCCTCCATAAGAACTCGAGCAGGAAGAGAGATTGTTTAATCTGTTTAATACGATCCTTCTGTTTAATATCATCCTCTAGCCAAATAATTCATGAAGGTGGCATACACTGTTTTCAGTTCTAGAAAAAGTTGAAGCAGGGATAGTGAGTGGTAAATTCGGGGGACACCAGTTTGCGTGTGCATGAAAGACAGCTTCATGGCATAGTGACATGGCTGGTCTTCCTTTTCACGCTTTAAGTGTCATTTCTGATTAAGGCTTAAATGGAGAAACTATCATTTTGTAGTTACCTGAGATTTTTCAGTTCTAAAAAAAACAGAAACAAAAACCAAACACGTGTTTAAAAATCCCCCCAAGTAACCAGCAGTCAGTTTGATCATTATGGAAGAGAATTTAGATGCGATATAGTTGCGATTGAGGGGAAAGTAGCCAATCACACTAATGAAGCATATGAGGCCACTGCCATTTGGAATGGCTTGGAGTAGGCAGATATTCAGTGTCTACACTCAAATGTCCATCTTGGATTTAGGAATTTGGCTTGACCACTCTGAAGTCTGGAAGAGAAAAAGCCTAAATTCTGGGTTCCATAACTTTTCATCTGACAGCTGGTGGTGCCGAACCCCGTCCCCAATTACCTAGGTCATCTTTAAGGTCAATGTCAGCATTGGTAGGATTGATTATGGCCTCCACCTCAAAGCCGGCTAAATTACTGATTTCACTGTGAATAAGGTTCAGCTGAAAAGAAAAGCATGGGGTGGGAAATAACAGGAGAGCCGGGAAGTCTCAGAGAAGGGAGCCTTGGGATACAGGCCAGGGGCAGTGGACACTCCAAGTGCACTGGGCCCAAAGTCACTGGCTATAATGAACCCACTGCAAACTAAGTCTCGATGCTGCCTGGGATGCCGGAAGGAAGCCAGCTAGGCTCAGTGTTCAGAACCCGTGGGTGATGCCTGGGGCCAAAGGGAAGCACAGCCACACTGGACTGGGGAGATCAGCTTTCCCTTAAAGGAGGTTGTGGCTTGGGACCCAGAGTACTCAATGCTGGGGGTGGGGAGGTTGTATATGTGACGTCCTCATCCTTGAGTGCTAAGGTGGTGGAGAAGTCCTACCTGGCTTGGGTAAACCCCTAGGTAGCTCCGCCACTGTCCTCCAAGTGGCTGTAGGTATCTAAAGCTGTCCCCATCGCTGTGACTGCTGGCTGGCTCCCCTGCCCTGCTCAGGGGTTGCTAGGGGCGGGAACAGTCTGCTGCTCAGCAACATCTAACTTACATGCCCGTTACTCGTGTAATGCTGAAGTTCTGGTGAAACCCAGGGGAAAAAAACAGCAGTTCTCCAGCAAGACATGTCTTTTAAACAATTTTCACATTGTTGGTCAGACTGCTCTGAGACCCAACAGGTGACTTACAGCTAGAATTTTCCCTGAGTTTTTTGTCCACCCAACCAACTTGCTCTTTCTGAAGAGCCACTGAATGTCCTCCTTCCCCACTGTTATGCTGTTGCCATGGCAACCCTGGGCCTCGGAGTACGAGAGGAATCCTGAATTCTAGAGTCTGCTGTCAGGAGGGCAAGGGGAATTAACGGGCCTGGGACTGCCGTCCTGGATCCTACTCTTTCCCTTCCTTCTCTGTAGCTGCCAGTGCCCGCGGTAAGCTTGCTCGTACACACGTGCACAGGCGCACTCTCAGGGAAGCTGCACACTTTTCAGTGACGTGAATTCCTAACAGCTGCAGCAAAGTGCAATGCCTGAGTAGCCCCAGAGGAGCTGGTGCCCACGGCCAGCGATGGTCTGGGCCAGGAGAGCAGCTGTGGCCTGCAGGGCCCAGCAAGGCAGGAGCCTTTGTCCAGCAGCTCGCTCAGGATAGGGCCGTGCGCAGATGCTTGGCAGGGAAGCTCCTGGCAACCGAGCTCCAAGTTTCTGAATTTCTGGGGCCATTTTGTTAAAAACAAAACCAAACAGAAAAACCTGACACTCCAGAAGCATCAGAAAGATAAACCCGCATTTCCGATTCCCAGAAGCAGTCAGATTCTCAAAAAAGGGACCTGCTTAGGCTGACAGTCATGCTTTGGTAGAAAACAGTTGTGGAAATAAATTTCGTCACACCGCCAAGGAAGGATCTGGCCAGGCTCTGCCTCAAGGGCGGGGGCCTCATTTTCTAAAGACCCAAAGAGAGAAGAGGAACAAGTTTGATCCACTTGGACTTTATGGGTCATTGTTCATAGGGCTACAGAGTGATTAGGGGCCACCACACCCTCACGCTGCCGGACGCCCATGGGGGTGCGCTCGCACAGCGAGGCTCTCAGCAGCGCAGGGGCCTGGCATCCGGGCAGAGGCGCAGAGAAAAGCTGGGCCCCGCCAGGGCTGACTGCTGCCTCGGGGAAGAGGGGTGTGGCTGGGCACAGGCTGGGGGCCTTAGGGTGAGGCAAACGAACTCTCAGGATCTAGAACGAGGTGAAGGACTTTATCATTCAGTACTACATGTGGCTCCAAGCAAATGCCGTTCATAAAAACTCACACTAGGCCAACATTCCCTGCCCCCCACCAAAAAGCACAGCGCTCCTGCGTGAAGAGGCAGGAGCATGGTGAGGGAGGAAGGCGAAGGAGAAAAAAGGGAAAGAACCACCTCACTCGGTGTAGTGTAGCGCATGCTTTTAAGGCATCTGTAAGACTCCTTTCTTGTTTAAAAACAATATGCTTTCAATCCTTAAAATTCACATTTTTTTCAATTGTATAGATGCTTCTGGGTTTATAGTCAGAAATGCCTCACTGGAAAACTGGCTATTTTCATGGGCTCCATCCCATTCAACCAGCCAGGAAGACCGCCAGTGCCCTGTCTCTAGCTGTTCTGGGGAGAACTACTCGTCTCGGGGAATGGAATTCTCTGGAAGAACCGGCTTTGCTGAAGCGAGGGAGCAGCTGTAAACAGAGCTGAAGTTCCTTGGAGAAGTTCTCAGTTCCCTCTGGACTCATCGCCTTCCCTTCTGACCAGGGGCAGCTCCCCACCCCTCGGAAGCACAGACTCGTGAACTTCAGAGAGCCGCTGCCGCTCAGCACTGAGAATTTCCAGCCAGCCAAGTGCTGTCCACTCTCACCCCCATGTCTGTGCATGAGGCTACAGTTGTGATTTTCCAACTATGCTCTGCTGTGCGCCAGGGCTCAGCAGAAGTCCTCAGGGTATGGGGCTGAGCCACAAAGTAGCTTTGCTGCTCTATGTACGAATGTGCATTTTTTAAAAAAATCTTCTGGACTAGGGATGTACTTGGGGGGTGGGGTACGGGGAGGGGAGAAGACAGATTACTGCAGGCACTTTGGAAAGACAAATGGTACTCCACTGGGCTGGGGCAGGCTGCGCCAGCGGGCAGAAGCCAACAGTGAGATGGTCACGAACAAAGGCAGTAGCTCCCTGGACAGAAGCAAGCCTGTGAGCATAGGGTGCAATGACACGTCTGCACGTATCTGGAAAGGATCCCACTGTCTAGTCAGTCCCGTGAATAGGCCTGGGAGAGCCGAGACACACGCCTGGGCCTAGGAGGTCCCAGGGTCCCCCTCCCACCAGCCAGGGTCAAATCTAGCTGGGTGGCTCAGCCAAGGGGACTGTGACCATCAGAACCACATGGAGAGGAGTGGTACCTGCAGGCTGGGAAATCAGATCTCTGAGAAACTGAACATTCCCAAGATTAGTCTGATTTGCTAGGAGGGATGAGGATCATTAATGGTTTCAGAATCTGGATAAGGTGATTACTTTTTTGTCCGATGACTGGGAAAGATGAAAAACTAAGTTTTATAGCATAACATGGAGAATTTAAAGCAGCTGTGAAGATTGTTAGCCACTGGAGAAAGTGACCACACATACTGCCATTAGAGAGCAGGTGGGGGTCCCTCTTGGATGTGGAGTTGGGAGAAAAGTGGCTGAGTGACCTTCCAGATTCCCTCCACCACTGGGATCTGATGATCCTGATCTCGGCTGGCTCTGCTGGGGCCAGTCTCGTATCTACAGCACCCAGGTCCTCCCTGGAGTGGTTATGTCCACACGAACTCTTGTTCTCCACTCAGGGTGTGAACTCATTAGAGGATAAGCCCCTTGGAGGCAGAGAGGGTGCTGCCTGCTGAGTGCCACACAATGCCCAAGACGGCGCTAGGGTTTCTGTGGGCACAGAGTTGGAATTGGATGTCGAACATCCTCAGACATAACTCTGAGATGAAACGAACCTACCCCCTTCTCTAAAGGCAAGGTTAATGGAAATGCCAAAGCCCAGGAACTGGGCCTGGCCTGGACGTGAGATGGCTCAGAGCCGATCTGACCTCGCCCAGATGAGGGGCTGGCACCCGCCACTTAGGGCGAGGCCGGAGGCAGTCTGTCGATAACATGGAAGAAGCCAGCAGCATGGAGCTCCCAAATGGACATGCAGACTGCCTGACCTACTTGGCTGCAGGAAATAGGTCTTTTTTTTTTTTTTTTTAACATAATGATTAGAAATTCACTTTTAGGAAATGAAAGCGATCGTTAAAGTAGTACCTGAGTCTAGCCCGTGACTGTCAAATGTTGGTATCTCTCATTCCCTTCTAGTGAACAAGGAAGGAAGCCTGGCTGGTCTCGTTTCCCTGTACTGGCCACATAAAAAGCAATTCTCCTATCCCCAAAGTCCGCTTCAACTAAGGGTGACTGGCAGGGCGATGTCTTCCATCAGACCCTTTCCAGACTCCTCACGACGACCAAGCCTCCCCTGGGCCTGCTCCCGCCCTCGTGTCTGTGCTGCCCTCCCTGCACGCACCCCCAGACCGATTTCTGCAGAGGCCTCAGGCCTGGCAGTGGCATCTAGTGGGTGTCTGGCTAGAAAGGGCTCCTCAAAGGTCAGGGCACACGAGGGCACTGCTGGAGGCCCAGCGGTCCCCTACGCTCTCTCGCCAGCCGAGAGCCACAGTGCTGGAAAGGGGTGAATGCTCTTTCTCCCCCTATTGCTGCTTCAAGGGTTCCCTCTCTCCTTACAGCTTTCCAGCCCCCAGGAGAAGGGTGTGTGGATCAGAGAAAGAAAACCCATCCTTTGAATGGTTGAATCCTGATCATCTGGGAGGCAGAGACTCACTCACACCCTCCCAAGACTGCCTTTCCAAATGCTTCATGTAATACTGACTCTACCAAGAAAACTTAAATCATCTGCTACCAGGGACACCGACTTATAGATACATACATTAGATATGTTTTTTTTGAAAAGAAAACCATCAGGTTTTAAAACCTCTGGAAAGTGGCTGCAAATCTCGGTTGAACCACAAAGCAAAAACGTTTACTTGATTCAGATTTACAGCACTGTTTTCTTTTTTAAAGCAATTCAAAAAGTGTGTGAATATCGGGTAAAATCACAGAGTAATGAGAGCGATTACTCCCAAGACTTCAGTATGTGAAATACATCATTAACAACAAACAATTAGATCCCAGAGTCCTAAGCCCGGGCCGTTTCCTCCTGTGAGTAGCTGAGCAACCAGGCCTTCCTGGGCCGCAGCGATATCCAAGCACTGCTTTCACCACCACAGCTGGGAAAACAAGATTCACAGCACACAGGGTACCACAGAGCCATCATTCTAAAGTACCCGATCTGAAACATTTCCTACAATCCAAGTCAAAATTAGTATCTATAACATTTTAAATGTGCTTTGTATAAAAATTTGCATGTGTCAGTTTTATGACTCTTGCCCTATCGGTACCACATGCCATGATTTTCACTTGACAGTAACAGCCAACAAAGGCCCAGAAAGTAGTGCTTCAAAATAATGCTCTAGAACATAAATCTCATGCTGTGGGGTATGGGGTTTCAGAAGGAGCAGCGGTGCCCTGATTCTGACACTGGTGCCCAGGCTGACTTGAGATGATACTTTATTCTTTGAAGCCACATTTGGGAAGATGCAGTTTACTCTCCTAAACCCATCTGCAGTGCTAGGTTTGGGTCACCTCTTCGTGGATATATGAATCTTGTGTCATAAAGTTGCAAGCATGTTTAACAGGAAAGGCAGTTTCCCAGTAGCTTGGCGTTTTCTTTCTGCCACTAAGAGATAGAGCGTGTAAAGGCAGCTGGTGGTCTGTCAGGGTCTGCATGCAGCCGTGCCCCTCACAGCTGGCCGTTTTACACTGCGTTCCAGCTCAACCTCTCAGATTCTCCCTCCAAAAGTCAAGGTAACAGGCACATTAGTTTCATTGTCAAGCTCACTGCTTTCATTCTCTATTTCTTAAGCAACATTAGATGGTATGTCTGTAAACTAGAGTATTAATACTTCTCTGTGGCTTTTTGGACCCTCTACGCCAAGCCCTTAGTGGGGAACAGTCAGTATAAGCTAGATTTGTACTTTACTTTTGTTCTTGCAACACCTGGACCAGGTGTACCCAAAATGGAGAGTCACTGAGAGCTGACATGTGCACAGCTCTTCAGAAGAGCCGGCAAGGTGTCTGCCACCTCCCCTCCAGGGCTCGCAGGCAACAGAGCCCAGAGGGGGCCCGATCCTGTTTCCTTCTGAAGAACACGGCAATAAGAAAGGCATCCCCATTTGTACACGGACATTTACATAGCCACATTTGCTGCTACTTTGGAAATATTTTAGTTCATCCGGGAAGGGCGGGTGGTGTGAGGAGTTCTGACTTGAGGCTGGCTTTGGAGTGGCCAGCAGGAGGTAGCAGGGAAGGGAGAGGCCAGGGTGGGGGGCGCCCCAGGCAGCTTGGGAAAGAGAGTGAGAAAAGGTGACCCCAGGGGCTGAATGTTCTACCTGCTCAAGAAGCCTCCAAGTCCTTGGCTAACAGTCTGCACTAGGGACCTGGAACGCACTGGACCTAGTCCCAAGTAGCAGGGTTTTTTCATGCTTTCATTCAAACTGGAGCAATTTGGATGACAGGTCACATTAACTTTTAATTTATTGCCCGAAGGACACGTGAAAGGGTGTGAAAGTAGACCCAGGTGGTTGCCTTCGCTGCTGAGTTGAAATTTTTAAAAGAAAAAATATTTTAAGCAAAAACTTTCAAAGCCCCAGACCTTAAGATGACAACTAGTGCTGCTTTTTTTTCTTTTGAAAAATGCATACAAAATACAGATAATGGTTAGAAACGTACACAGGAATGGTTGTATTCCGGAACACAGAGTCCGCCACAGGAATTGCATCAGGAGCGACTGAGTGCCATCAGTGACAGGGGGAGGGAGGGGAGAACGCGCCGCGGGCGAGGGCACCGTGCCACCGCGACGCCGAGACTGACAGTGAGGATTAAAAATGATGCAGCTTCAGAACCGAGTCGCTACCACGTTAGAACTAAACGCAAATCTACGTGGAAGGCCACGTTTGTTAACTTTTTAAATGTAGGATAAAAAAATTAAGAGCTTAATTTCCCTCTCTTCCCAGCCCTTTTTTGGTGTTCATAGAGAAATATTAACTAACTCTCATTCTCAGGTCTTAAAAGCCTTTGCATCATTTTTATTTTCAATAAAAGTGAATCATCTTTTACAAAACCATGGCGTCCTGGCAAAGTTGCATCACTGGGGCAGCTGAAAATATATTGCCCACGGTTAAAACAAACAAACAACTGGCTCGAAGCGTCGTCTGGTGGCTCAGTGAAGGAACCCCGGTACACCCACCAGAACATCTGAAAACAATCCCCCGCGGAGCCCCTGGAGCAGGGCCGAGGCTCCGGCTTCAGTGCCCGCCAGAACAAGCAGGCTGCCTGCCAGATCTCACTGTCCACACCAGGGTTGTGACTTCTGCCTAGTTTCCTGGCCGGCACTATCTGATGACCAGGTTATCCCACAGGAGCAGCGCCTTCTCCAGGCTGACCCCGAGGGTCCTGATCCCCCAACACGGGAGCCTCCTGCCCTCTTCCTCACACCATCTCCCTTCCCCGCCCGCCAGAGTCCCCTCGGCTCTGTGGTCTCCTCGGCACTCAGCCCTCCCTGAGGCCACTCCCAGGCCCCCTGCCCACTCTCTCCACCCGCTCAGCTGGGAGCGGCTCCGGGAACCCCCAGGCCTGCTAGTGGAGATGGCCTGTGCCCATCCGTCCCGGGGCCCTGGAGCGGGGCGAAGTCGCACATCCGCCTACCTTCTGGCCGAGGAAGAGGCTCTTGGTGGAAAGCACGGTGAAGCCGTCCGTGGGCGCGCCCTCCGTGGTGCTGTCGGCGCTGGCCGCCTTGCTGACTTCGCCCTGTTTCTTCTTGCGCAGACAGAAGGGTCGGAATGAGGGCTGCCCAGGCAGAGGCCGCACCCGAGCCTGGGCTCTCTAAGGCTTTCTGAGGCAGCGCAGGCCTCGCCCGTCATACTCAAAACAGCACACGAAACACAACCAATTCCCAGCACTTCTCAAAGTGGGGACTGCAGGCCTGATGTACCAGAGTTCTGTGAGGTGTGCAGAATTGTGTTTTTATCACTTCCTAATCTAAAAAACTGCTACTTAAAGGTGAAACTTCACTTTACAGTGATCTTTGAGAATAGAAGAACCCTTTTTCATAAAATTCAGACCAAGCAAATGTCTCTTAATTAAGGATCTTCAAGTGTTTTCCTTTCTAGATGTCTTACGCACCATTCAAGCTTAAGAAGAAAACACTGTGCTAGGTCACTATTCCCAAAAAGCAGACCAAGGACCATAACCCTCCAACCTTCTCCCCACCCAGAAGGGGGTCTCTCTTCTACCCTTCTTCATTGAAACCAGCCCTAGAAAAGGGTGCATGTGTGTGTGTGTGGGAGGGGTGCTATAAACCCATCTGTCCCCCTGGGGACCCCACCCCAGTGGGCCTGGGTCTCAGCCTGCTCTTTGGCCTCTTCCCCAGCATGATTTAGACCAAAGCTTGGACACCCTGCAGTTTCCAAGTGTCTTCCAAGAGATAAGTGGCATCAAGAGTTTTAAATAAACCGATTTCCAGATCTTGAGCTGCCTAATACACTTTTTGCTACAACTGATCTGCCCTGAGGGCTCTGTAGCAGTGGTCAAGGTTCCACGCTGGGGTTCCTTTCATAGCCATGCTGTTCCCACTTCCCAGAGTATTAGTATGGGACACTACCCTGGGAGCAGGGATGTACATTTTTTGCATATTTCTGTTAAGAACAAAGCCTGTATTAGAAATGGATATTTTGGCTAATTTTCAGATTTCCTGCATTCCAATATATTATAGAGTGAGGACAGTGGGAACAATGGCAATTTTTATTTAGACACTTCACCTTTCTCTTTCCCCAAATTAGTATCAAAATGTACATGATTCTGGACTTGGGCGGGGGGAGGCCAAGGGCAACATATGTAACCTAAACATCTGTACCCCCATAATATGCTGAAAAAAAAAAATGTACATGATTCCTGAGGGAGGGTCCTTCTTTCTTAAGAAAGAAGGAGTGAGAAATATTCCAGATGGCTGTGCCTTCCTGAAGGATGGATATGACAACACACTCAGAAGGGCAAGGCCTGTGCCCTCCCTAACCATTTGTCTAAGATTCAAATTCACTAACGTATTAACATTGTTACTTACATTAAAAAATAAGGTTAAATTTTGCCAATTGCTTTAACAATAAGGATTGCTTTGGCAATTAGGTTATATGTCTGACATTTGCCATAAATTAAATGTGCTAAATCTGAAATTCCAAGGTTTTGATATAACTGGTAAGACAAACAAGCATTTTATCACGAAATATCATTGCCAAAGATACATTAAAATTATCACTATTTTAATACTTTGTGTGGGTCAGATTGGACAAGCGAAAGAGAAACGGGTATAATCAACAATTATATAGTAAGTCTTAGCAAAGCCTTTTTTGATATACTTTCCAGGAACCAAGAAAGGGCAAGGCGGGAAAACAAGGCTTCTACAAATAAGGTGTTTTAAATTCTGTGCTTTCAACAAAACTGAAGAAACACCTAATTGAGTTAACACCTGATAGATCATTAAAAACAGACTGATGTAGTTTAGCCAACAGGAATGGACCAATGTCAGTTTCCTAGTCGTGGCCGTGTGCACCGCGGTTATGTGAGATGCTAACCACAGGGAGACTAGGCCGGGGGTGTTCAAGAACTCTCTGTACTTCGTGACCCTTCTCTACATCTAAAACTATTATAAAATAAAACACTTATTAAAACACACTGATGAGAGATTACTACATGATCAGTGGCATACATCAGAAAGGGTTCAGAGGACTGAATGACGTTGCTGTAACAAAACTTTCCATTCCCGTTTATTTTAGCAAACAAGACTTTCCAGGCACTTATAAGTATATAAAAATAGGATGCTGAACCCTGTCTCATTTTAGCAGTAAGTAATATTCATCTTAGGACACTTGAACTGGGGCGGGGGGGATCTCTACCCATCCCATTAAAAGATGCTTTTCCAATAAAATTTTACTTTTTTCCTTAAAAGTTGTTAAAATTTATGATGCATTTGTCAGTTTGATCAATAGTGTATTATGACATGTCATAACTATCCAATCCTGTAGAATCTACATCACTTCGTGCTTTTATAAAGGTCAAAAGCAAGTTTTTCAAAATAAATTTATATGCATCATTTTGTTGCAGAAAACAATAAAATATAAGCATAAATATGTGTTACATTGGGATGAAAGTTTGTGAAGCAAGTGAAGGAGAAACAAGAGGAAAAAACAACTTTTCCAACTGTTAAAAAAGCTCGTTTGTGTTTTACATGGATGATGGTGCATCAAATCATCACAGCACATAGACCGCATTAGACAGTTAGATGAGTAAACGATCTTTAATGTCAGTATTTACAGTATGCCAAAAAATGATACCCTCTGCTGCTATTTTAATTTATGATGAAAAGTTTAGCTGTCAAATTTTAAATGTGTATGATACAAAGATTTTAAAAATTCTTTTTAGGACATACACAAGCAAAAAAGTTTGAAAATCAATGCCCTATGCTACCCAGTGCACCATGCATACAGGTGGTGCTCAGTAAATACTTGGGAATGGGATAAAGGTTCTCATGCGGAGGGGTAAGTACATAAGGATTTAGCGCTTCCTGCCAAGGATACCTGGATTTTAAGAGATGAGAAAGACCTAGCTGATAGGATTTCAGGCGGCTGGGAGTTGGAGCTGGTTTTATTGGGAGGGAGGCACTTGAGCTTCCCTGTGCCCCCGATACAAGTCAGCAGCCACCCACGCAGCCAGGTCCTAAGGCTTAACCTGCGATAACACTGGTGCTTTTCAGCAATGACTCATTAAGGCTTTGGCCCCCCACTCCTCCTGCGGTGGGCGGCTGTGCAGCCCTCCACCATCAGAAGAGGGGCTTCCACCAAGGGAAGTAGTGCATGGTCACAGGACATAACAGTGACACTATGTCTGCACTCTGAAGTACTGTATTTGAGTATTGATATTTTGAGCTCTGCTAGCTGCATGACCTTGGGAAAATTGCTCATCATCCCTAAGCCTTAGATTCCTCATTCGGAAAATGAGACGAAGGCGAGAGAACTCATTAAATGCACTGCCTTAGAAGACAGCAAAGTGCCGTACAGAGACGAGCCATTCCTTCCTGGTTTTCTGCAGCCCGTCTGCTTGGCAAAGAACTGCCTCTTCCCTTCGAGGTTCCCCACGGGATAACGCAGACGCTTGTGAGATGCTACTGCATTCAAATCATAACACCTGCACCTAAGTTTTCCATAAAGCCCACTGCTGTCTGAAAGTATGTCCCTCTCTAACTTTTTGGTATTAAAATGCCTTTTCTTTTATGAAGTGGTAATCCTAGGTGGTAGATTCTTTTCATATCCCAGCTTGGGAAAAAAAATGTTGGCAAGCAACCCTGTTTGTCAATCTCCAAAATAACTGTTTAGAATTTTATACTGTTCTACAAACCCAAAGGTTCCTGTTTAGTGGACAGGCACCCAGCTTTGTTTTGAGCAATAGAAAACCTACCAGGTTGGAGTCATCTGGCAGACTCTATAGGACTGAGAATATTTAAGCATCTGTAGGACTGAGTGTCCAAAAAGACTCACATGAAGTCGTCAACCCAAGTTGACCTATGTCTAGTCTCTTTTACTCTGGTGGTTGAACTGCCTGAAATACCATTAAAAGGCCAGCAGAATTTTGTAGGGATGGCAGCTTCTCAAAAGCACCCCTTCCCAGAACATTAATCATTTAATTTGCAGTTTAAATATTTGTTTCTAAGAAAGAGGCACTCTACCCAAATCATCTTGGGCTCTTGCCAGGAGCAAGCCGATCTTCGTGATCCCGGAGGGTGGTTTTCACGTGGGGATGGAGTGGGGTTTGGTGATGGTGCAGGTGTATGTTTGAAAAGTCCTAGGTGAGATAATACTTTACCCAAATTTTTGACAAAAACTGTATTCTTAGAGATCCCTTAAAGATTATCCTATGATCCCCAGTAAACACTCTGACAGGGGTCTTAACCTGGGATACTTCAGCATAAATCATTTCCTTTGAATCGTAGGTATTTTATGCCTTTGAAAACTTATCTTGAGAAGGGTCCCCAGCCCTTCCCACTGCGAAAGGCGTCGTAGACTGGCCTTTATCAAAAAGTCCCAAAACAATAAATGTTGGCGTGGATGCGGAGAGATAGGAACACTCATACACTGCTGGTGGGACTGCAAACTAGTGCAACCTCTGTGGAAAGCCATATGGAGATACCTTAAAGAGATGCAAGTAGAATTACCATTTGATCCAGCAATCCCATTACTGGGCATCTACCCCAAAGAAC
>RJWJ010018921.1:0-30969 GCA_004363605.1 Indri indri
CCTACAGACACACCCTTGCTCTACTGGGCAATGGGGACACCAAAAATATCCATTGTAAGGCTGTTGCGCCCAACACAGCAAGGTGCTTGCAAATACTTGCTGAACACATGACTGATTTAGTGAAACCTCTAGGATTTAAGGTTAGCTGCTGCCACTGAGCAGCAACTTGACCTTGGCGATACCACTTCTCCTCATTGGGACAGTGCAGAGGTTGACGTTCCAGAGCTCTCAAATAAATGTCTTAATTTTATTACAGGATTTTCACACTTTCCAGGCTTTCTGTGTCCTCTGCTTGGTTTCAGTGAAGAGCATGGAAGATGTGTTTTCTATCTTCTTTTTTGACCTTACATCTTCTCTTTGTACCTCACATTCACTCTCCAACATATTCTGCCCTGATCTGGGCCCTGTATGGCTGACCCTTACAGACTAAAGCAAAGGGTTCCCTCATGTTAGGCCACAACTTCTGGTCGGTTGGGTTGCACCAATAGAAGGCACTGGCAGGAGATTAGGATGTGGGAGAAGAGTGAGGTTGGTGTTTGCACTCCCCAGCTTCCTCCCTGCCCAGATGCTGTGGGTTGGCTACACTCTGTTATCATTGTCACAGCTCCTGTTAGGTGACTCGCAGCTACCCTTCCTAGGTTCCAGTAACTCACCGTCCCCTGACCCTTCAGGACTAGAGGGAGGAAAGCTGTAGCTAGCCCTGGGGTGCTACACTGTCTCTTAGCATTTCTACAAACTCTACCCTCCCTTTGATAAGTCAACCCTTTGTTAAATTCTCCTCAAATTACCGGTCTGAGAGTGCCTGTCCCTCCTGCCAGAACCCTGACTGGTACACAAGTATATCTCTTGGATTGCTCTCTTGAGAGACTTGGGCTTGGGGACCCACTTCTCTTCCTGTGCAGATATCGATTTAGTAGAAGTACCCCCCCACACACCTCATACAGGAGGAAAAAATAAAATAATTTATTTGGAATCAATTCACACTTTCAGAAAGTTGAATGTTCATATCCTAATTATTGTAGCATTTGATGTATGCAATGGCTTAAAAATTCAAAGCTATATACAAAATAACTATCACACATAGATTTTTTTTTTAGATTTTATTTGCAGTTTATTTATTTGTTTGTTTTCCAGTATTTCGAGGACTGATTCTTTCATTAGGAGGATGCCAGTCATTCAATAAATGTTAGCTATTATGCGAAAATATAATCTGAGCTCCTCTTATGCACCAGGCACTGAGCCAGGCCCAGTGTATAATGAGGTGAATAGAACAATCTACTCCCCTGCCCTCATGGGGATTACAGTTTATCACAGGAGGGCAATATTAAAGAATGAATTACAAAATTTATTCTTAAATGACTATTGTGATAAGTGCTCTGTAGGAGAAACACTGATGCTGTAAGAGTATCCAAGTCAAAGGGGCGGGAGGGAGGAAAGAGGAAGTCAGGGGCCAGGGGTAGCATTGGGAAATAGGGGAGAGGGGCCCTGGCCATGCCTAGAAAATAGAAGGTTTTCATAAACATACTTCATCTCACCATGGTCTTTTCTGAATCTTTTCCTAATGGAAATTTAAAGAGAAACAAAGACATAGAAGAAATGTCAGTTCTTTGGTAAAGTTGAGAGAGAGAGAGAGTTAAAAGATGGAAAGAAAGAGAAATAACTGTTTGCCCAGCATGAAACATTACCCAGAAATGGTTACAGGGAGAAAAAAAAAGAAAAAAGAAAAATATTGTGATTATTACATGTGTTCTCACACCAGGAGAACAAGTCTCTTTTTTCTATTTTTGTCCTAAACTATTTTTATTCAGTATTCACACTCTACTATGTTTGGATACCTCCACTGAAAAGTGGAAAGTATTCTAAGAGAAGTGGGAGACTTTTTTTCTGTCCTTCAGGACATTTTTTTTTGGAATTGTTGTTGTTAAGTGTCCCAAAGAGATTTTCTAAGTACTCAAATTGCTAAAAGGCATTTACAAATGAACTAATTTTCAAATTAGCTGAATGTTCAAGTGACAAGCTTGTTAATAAAGGAATTTGAGCTTGGTCCCTTAGACACTTAACTGCTCTGTAACTATTTCAAGCAAACATCCCATTAAATGCCATACATATGTGAACACCCACGGGCAACTTCACTGTCCTTCCAGGTGCATTCACTGTGCCCTGAGAGTTTCTGGGGTGCACAATCTTTAGACAGCTGCAGACAAGTACCTGCCCTCCTATTTATGACACACAGCGATCCTCTCAGAGGGTGATACACAGATTTTCATCCTAGCTCAGCACAGAGCAACTGGGCATATTACTTTAGTGAAGATCCTGGTACTTAAGAGGGTCTTTAATTATTCAAAGAAAAGGCTAAAAGAGCTATAGGCAAGTCCCAGTAAACAGAGCAAGAAATGAGAAAGTTGGAGGCTTTGTCTTGTCTCCTCTTCCTTCTCTCCTCCCTCTATAGCCCCTCCCCAACAAACCCCGTCTTCTCTCAGTAGCCTTTTTCTCACAGGAGATGTGTGTCCCTTATATACAGCAACCATTGGCCCAGCTACAAATCTTTTTCCCTCCCCAGAGAAGTGTATATGCATGCTCGTCAGACCACCTGGTCTGAGTTTTCAAGTTCAGAAAATATGGTTACTGTACTCATATGTATCCCAACTATGTTTACCTCTTCCTGCCCCACCCCCTACCTCCTCGCCCCTTTGCTGATTTAAACAGATCCTATATTATCCTTTGGTCAAGCAATTGGAGATTAAGAGCATTTCTGCCATAACCAAGGTCAAGCTATTTCCACGTGCTCCATCAGGCTGCCAGCTATTACCACCATCCTCATTCTCTTTACCCACATTTATTAAGAGTTGGGTCCTGTCCTAAGTGCTTTACATAAATCATATGTCATTTTATCTTCCCAGGAATTCTGTAAAGTGAATACTATTATTCTTCCCATTTTACCAATGAGGAAGGAAGCTGAAGCCTTAAGAAATTAAGTTTCCTGGCCGGGCGCAGTGGCTCATGTCTATATCCTAACACTCTGGGAGGCAGAGGCGTGGAGGATTGCTTGAGGCCAGGAGTTCAAGACCAGCCTGAGCAAGAGTGAGACCCTGTTCCCACTAAAAATAGAAAAATTAGCCAAGCATGGCTATGCACGCCTGCAGTCTCAGCTACTCAGGAGGCTGAGGCAAGAGGATGGCTAGAGCCCAGGAGTTTGAAATTGCAGTGAGCTATGATGATGCCACTGCACTCTAGCCCTAGCCTGGGCAACTGAACAAGATCCTGTCTCCTCCCCCCAAAAAAAGAAAGAAAGAAATTGAAATTAAGTTTCCTGTCCTGCCTAAGGTCACCGACACTAGTAATATATGGAAGATCTAAAAGGTCAGCCCAGGTCTGTCTGGTTCCACAACTCAGTCTCTATACCACAGTGATATGTCAAAGTGGAACCTAAGCCTTCAACTGAAGCATGCACAATGTGTGTGGGTGGTGGCGGTGAGGACATTGTTTTTACAGTAGTCTCTAACATTCATGAGAGGGCAGGCGTCCTGCTCATCTGATTCACCGTGTATCCACAGCACTCGGCACAGGGCTTGGCACATAGTAGGTGTTTAACAAATGCCTGCTGAAGAGAGGGGGCAAGGGAGGAAGAAAAGGAGAAAGGCAAGAAGGCAAGCTCTCAAAAGGAAAATAGTATATTTGGTACAAAACAGATAGAAATGTACAACTGTCTACAGCTCAATTCATAGATCTGAATGCAAGGGCCCCTTGAGAATAAGGAGGCAGTGTTCCAGTTGTTCAGGGAGATACAGAAGCAATGAAAAAGACGGGGAGAATATATTTATCATGTGGTAGAATACTCAGATCACTCTCATCAGATCACATGTATATGGGCTAGAAATGCTCAGAGAGCAAAAACCCCCAGAGAAATATAAGGCTTTGGGCAGCTTTTCATTCTAGAAGATTCCAGGAGTGGGGGTGGGCAGATGACCACTAGCAGCGACACACTGGGAGC
Organism: Indri indri; assembly: GCA_004363605.1. Lineage (NCBI taxonomy): Eukaryota > Metazoa > Chordata > Mammalia > Primates > Indriidae > Indri > Indri indri. The sequence goes on from RJWJ010018921.1 coordinate 3,992, forward strand.
CACCACAAGGGACTAATAAGTAACCAGGAGGGTGCCTTCCAGGTAGCACTCATTCTGGAAAAATCTCTCTTTTTGCTAAAACCTAACAAGGCTAATAAGGCCGCCCCTACTCCAAAGTATGAGGAAGAACGCAATCTGCACCAAGAGTGATTAAACATTCATTCAACATTCACTCCACCGTTCACTGCATGTCTACCGTGTCCCAGATGCTAGGGGCAGAGCAATGAACAAAGACATTGTTCCTACTCTCACGTAGCTTACAAAAATATCAGCAAATAAGCTTGAGAAATATCAGGCGATGATAAGTGCTATGCAGAGAATAAAAATAGGGTATGAAGCTTACAGCAAATCAACAACCAAACATGAGAAACATTAGGATGGGATAAGGGCTCTGCAGAGAAACCACGCTACCAACTTTAAAATAGCACAAAATAAAGATGAGAAGTCATTCTGAGTTTTCTCAGCAATGCCAAAAGCTATTATACAATCTATTCTTCTTCCTGGAATTTATGGACATAGTTTTCCTTTCAGAATGCTGAAAGAAGCGTGGCTGAGTCAGACTATAACAGCTCAAATCATTATAAAACTGAGCAAGAGCAGCAAATAGAAAGAAGTGAGTAAAACTCCATCTATACAGTGTTACGGATGGATTCTGCAGGCCTCAGCCTCTACCCTTCTGGAAACTAACCTATTTTCCTGGCCAGTCTGGATACCACAGAAGACTCTGTTAGCTTCAAAGAGTGGTGAAAATCAGAAACCCAGCCCAGGCCATCTTTGTGTGACATCAGGGCCTGAGCTCACTCGCAGGACTGGGTGGCCAGGGCCCTGTCTTTGCCAAAGGCTTGGCAGCTGTGAGGAGTAAGACACATCGCTGAGCTGAGGCCAGGGCAGGGGGAGGCAGGGTGACTCCAACATCAGCCTTGGCATCCCTGAAAGCCACTTGCGGTGGCCAGGACAACAAAAGGCTGTGTCTACAGCACTCAGGCAATGGCTTTGCTCTCTCGCCACAGGGGTATAAAGGGGAAAAACCCCACCTTCTCCCTCCCCTCTCACAGGAAAAAGTGGAGGTGGATGGCGCAGTGGATGCTGTGTCACAGCTCTGCTGCATTTTTTGGTACAGGTGGTATTTTACCAAAGTGGGGGAGGGGTGCACAGTGCCAACATTTTTGGTTCCCAATGGGGAACTACGTCACAGGTAAACCAGGAGCCTGCATTTATTCTGCCAGCACTGCAGAGCTGCTGGAGGCATTTAACAGGGGTGTGATCAGATCCATGCTCTGCAGAAAAAAGATGTGTTGGTGAAGGAAGGGTCTCCAGCTGTGTAGGGAAAAGTGACCAAGACAGCAAAGACTCTAGAAATGATGAAGCATGAGGAATGGCTGAAAGGACTGGGGAAGAAAAGAAGACTTTGGGGACACAAAACAGTCCTCTTTGCACACTTCCAGGGCTCACATATGGAAGAACGGTTTAAATTTCTCTAGAAGGAAAGAACCTGAATAGAAGTTCAAGGGGGTGGGGATAGATTTCACCTGAAGACTAAACAAAAGAACTTTGTGATGATTAATGCTGTGCAAAAATAGAGCACGTTGCCCACGAAAGCGGTGAGTCACCGGTGGTATTCGCGTACGGTCCATATTACATGGCCAGGAAGATCCCAGCCCATTGTAAGTTTTATTATTCTTTGCTTTCCTCCTGTAATGTCCTCTATCTAAGTCCTGCCCGCCTTAAAAACCCAGCTCAAGTTCCCTCTCCAAATTGCTACATGCCTTCCTACAACTACCTCTCTCTTTTCCAAATAAAGCATGTATTACTTGTACCATTTATCCAGAAGATATGTATGTACAGCTCGGTGGGCATTATTTTCAATTGAACAGTCATTTAATTCTTGTATATCTATCACTTTCCATGGGGGTTATCTCTGCAATCGGATTAGCTCCTTGAAGGCAATAACTTCATCTCTTATTTCTCAAACTAGCCTCGTGCATAGCAAATGTCCAACCTGTTGGTATATTGGCAGGATTCCTTATGCCTACTCTGAAAGACTGCAGATCTCAGTCTAAATGCCTTGTGTGCATCCACACAAGAAACCTTGTGGGCTCCTTCAGATGTCTCCTCTTGATTATTTCATTCCCTGGTTTTACTCAGTTGTATTTTAGTTTTATTGAGCTAAATTAATTTCTTCAAATTAAAATTGTATTCTTCCACCACATATTTTTAAAGAAGGGGAAAAAAGATTAAAACTTTTAATTAAAAACATTTTATAACTTTTCTTTCCATCACAAAATAAAAGGGATGGCTCAGCAGCAGAATGTCACCCAGGAAACCAGCCACTTATTAAAGGATTAATTTTTCCCATGGTTGAATTAAATAAGTACAATTAAACACTACTGATTTATTCTCCTGCCTGGAGGTTGCTTTTATGAATATTTGAATTCAAGACCAATGAATGACAAATTAAGGTGACTTTCAAATTAAATGACCATAGGGAACTTTTCAGTCCCTGTGGATCTTCATATGGCTACTTCTGCTGAATGTGGCTTTTTCAGGGACCATAACCTATTGATGTGAACATTTTTTTCTCTAAACAGTCTTCACTGTATATGAATTCCCAGGATTGAAGAGTAGTACACATCCTTATTTTTTAGAGCGAGAGCCAGCTTCATTCCAAAGCCAAAAAAAATTTAAACTACCTTAAGATGCTGCTTTTGAACAAGAACCGTGAGCTTGATATACATCAAGTTCTTTTGGTACTTAAGGATTCAGGCAGATTGAAAGGGAGACACTACAGACCCACTTTACATGTTGAAAACCACTGTACAAGCAGTTAGTCTTCTTATAAAAGGTTATAGCCTTGAAATTCCATGGGAGGGGGGACAGGATCTCACTCTGTCACCCCAGCTAGAGTGTGGCAGCATCATCATAGCTCACTGCAACCTCCAACTCCAGGGCTCAAGCGATCCTCCTGCCTCAGCCTCCCAAGTAGCTGGGACTACAGGTGTGTGCCACCACACCCAGATAATTTTTCTGTTTTTTGTAGAGACAGGGGCTGGTCTCACTCAGGCTGATCTTGAACTCCTGACCTCAAGCAATCCTCCCACCTCTGCCTCCTAGAGTGCTAGGATTACAGGCATAAGTCACCATGCCCAGTCTTAAATTCCTGTGATTTCTTAATACTTAAAAAATTCTATATACCATTATCATGTTACATGTGCTCCATGACCTGGCATAACGTAGCATATACTGGAAACTGTAAAGGGCTCAAGAGTCACATGCTCTTCCCTTCCTTCCTGGGCTACGTCAGCACCAAAAGGCAGCCCACAGGAATCCACCTGCTATGCAGAGAACAGAACCCCAAACGGCCAGATTCTACCAGATGGACACATTTCTGATGTCCAGGCTGAATGCTTCTCAGAATGTGCTCTCCCTTTTCAGCACATTTATCACAGAAGTTCCCTTCCCTCTGGGGTTGTGTCCCTCTGCTACCAGGTAGAAAGGGCTGTTGCCATCTAACTGATTGACATGTTTCCTCTTCTTCCCCATCCCTGGCCAGGGGCTCTGCCAAGTGTTTATTTCCTGGCACAGAACCAAGATCTCTTTTCTTTAGGAAGGGTTAGCTCCTAAGACCTCAGCCCTTCTCTGGTTCTCTAGCCCCAGTTCTCACCCCTATCCATGGCCTGAACAAAGCCAGAAATACAAAGTCTTGAATTCCCTTTGTTCTGGAGCTGGTGACATTTTGGGAGGAATTTTATGCAAACTGAATTTTAACCCTCATCTTATTAGAGGGAAACTTAGGTTAAATTCACTATGCAACTAGGCCCACCTGATGAGCCTGTCTTTGTGAAAAGACAACTAACAAACCAAAACTATAGAGTTGTGTGTATCTGTTGTGATGGATGTTTTCCACTGGCCCCTTTGAATCCACTCTCTACCCTTCTCCCCCCTGCTCTATACTCCAGAAGTTTGAATTTCCTGGAATGTAGCACTGGGGTTTCTTGCCTTCTCTCTGGGCTTTGGTGGGGGTTTGCCAATGGAAGGCCTCAGCGGGTGATCAGAAAGAAGAGACGTTGGAAGCTTCACTCTTCCAGCTGTCTTCCTGCGAGTGGATGTGCCCCTCTGTGAGCACAGGGTCCAGAGGCCCCTCCCACGTCCAAGTTTAGTTCCTTCCCGAGGCCCCTTCAGGATGCGTCCATCATCCTTTGTCTGTCTCCCTTAACCATCCCTACCCTTTGTAAACAGGTCTTTCCTTAAACTCTCCAGAATCATCTGCTTGAGTATGCTGTTTCCTGCCTGGACCCTGTGACAGTATTTTCAGTTCACATTCTTCAGAAATGCCTCCACCCGAGGTATCTATAAACCATGAGCACTAGGGAACTGGGGGAGAGGAAACAAACCATTAAATAGTTATATATTGTCTATAAAAATGGCTCACTCCTTATTCCTTGTACAGTTCTCTGCTTCTAATTCTTCAACTTTCCTAAAGTTTTAATGCCAAAAAACCTCTATTTAATTAAAATATCATATACCACAATCCCAGACACTGCATCCAATAGAAAAAGCTTCTGCTTCCAAGACTAATAGTACAGATATAGACTTCTTCCAACATATGGGTTCATGATATAAACAGTTTTAATAAATATCACTATAACAATATATCATTATGACATCAGATAGTACTATTTATAGAAGAAATGGTCTAAACCTTTAAGAATAAAAGCAAAAACCTGCTCTATAGGACTGCTGACTAATAAATGTTGAAGCTCTTAAGTGAAAGGGGTTTGGAATTTGATATGAAAATTGTCCAACTATTTCTAAATGACTCAAAAACAACTCTCGGAAACCTGGGAGATGAGCGAGCACTGAAGCGTGTTCTTTCCATCAGCGGAAAGGGCTTAAAGGCCTCTCCAAACAACATTCTCTCTCCCCCGTATTTGAAATGAAAGACAAGCCAGAAGCTATCAAGTCTAACTTTAGCCATGCAGAACCCATTTGAAGAAAACAGAGTACGGCAACATTCTCTTGATTACATTTCCTTATAACCAAGGTTAAGGGAGTGCTAAAAACAAAAAAAAAGCACTTAACTTTCAAATCACAGAGAACGCTATGTAAGGATTGACTTCTGTGATTCTCCAAGACAACTCTACCCGGGGAGCTCCTGCCATCATCTCAGGTCACATCTTTGTGACTCAGTTTCCCACCTCTGCTGAGAGCTCAGGCATCCCACATGCTTCAGGGGCTGCAATATCTGTCATGGACACCAGCCCCCTAAGTAGTCTATGACAAAGGACACCACAGTCAGGGACATGGATTTAGAGAACTATGTAGCTGAAGGGCCTCCCCAGAGATTGTCTACTTTATCAGAGCCTGAAAGAATCTCTAAACAAGGTCAGCCCTGAGCTCCCCCTAATCCAGCACTCTGTCCCTTGCTGAAACTGTCACTTAATGCCAACTTCAAAACTAAAGGACATCCTCTAAAGTATGTTTCCATTTCTGACCCACCATGGGTTACATCATTGGCTATAAGGCCCTTAAAAAATGATTAAGGAGACTGATCAGACAGCAAAGAAGTCTAGTGGGGCAGTGGTGATGGCTCCTTCTGCTTCTCCATCCAACCAGAAGTCCCAGGCTGGTGGCTTGGGACATGAGGTCCATCTGCTGCAGGTGAGGCAAGTTCTCTGTTACCTCACCTAGGTGACCTCCCTGGCCCTGGCCCGGATCCTGTTCTAGGGAACAGGATCCTGTAAACACTTACAGCTACAATTAAAGAAGTTGGGGTGGGGGCGGAGAATCTCATGAATGCTCTGATAGCTTTAACACACGTTGACAAATGCTGTGTCATTTCTCTTATCCAGAAGTGGAGTTAAATCCTCCTCCTTTCGGATATGGCACGGCTTTAGCAATTTGGGTCTAACATTTGATTATGTGGTAGAAGCTGTGCTGTTAACATGCTAACAAATTTAGGTCAAAAAGGTGATACAGCTTCTGCCTAGTGTGTTCTCTCTCTTCTTCTCCCCCGCAGCCCCCTCACACACATACACACACAGGATGTTCACGTTTGGAACGCAGCCACCATGCTGCAAGGAAGCCAAGAAGCTGTGGAGAGGAACTTGGGCCCCCCTCACCTCAGGCCTCCTGACATCCGCCCCACACCCAAGCTCCCAGCCTCCAGCTACCTGAGTGAGCCACCTCGAGGTGCACTGTCCAGCCTCCAGCCCGGCTGTCCCAGCTGATGCCATGCGGAGCAGACGTGGGCCCTCCCACTTGGCCCAGCTCAGATTAGAGATTCGTGAGGCACAGAGATGACTGTTGCGCTGAGTCCCTAGGTCCAGGGGTGATTTGCTAGGCAGCAATAGATAGCCAGAACTTTTCCTGGAAATTCTAGTATGAAACCTGCTAAATTGTCCTCATCCGGTGAAAGCATGGAGGAACGAGACATGAGGCAAACATTACAGCATTCACATTTTTTAAAACTGTGAGAACTTAAATATACCAAGAAAAAGCACTTGTGACCTCATGGTTTGACATTTTACTCAGTTTTAAGGGCTAGAAAAACTGGACGAGGAAAGGGAGTGAATGTTAATGTCACCGAGACCAGATGACCAAGCCTGAGTGGGCATTCCAAGCACCACCCCTTCACCTTAGGATCCTTCAAACACGTCTTCTTCCCTCTCAACATGCTTATTTTGGCTGCCGAGATTCCTTACACTCAACATTTCTTCCTAAAAGGACCATCAGATCAGATTTTTAAGAACACCCATTCAATACAATAACATGCAAGGGGAGAGGGCTGAAAGTCAGGCACCTGAGGGGCTCTTTCCTTTTGAAACCATCATTCCCACCCCTGCAGCAGGAAGTTCCTAAAATTCGCCCATGGCATGTCGCTTCCTTGTTCAAGAACAAATGGTCACTCTCTTTTATTCACTGCATTAAATCTAATTTTCTTGGTCCATCTTTTAGAGTGCCAGGGCTTCCCCTTACACACTGAACTGTACTTCCCAACCTGCCTTGGCTATTCCCACCTATAAGCTTTGATTCACGCCAAGCTCTTACCTGTGCCTCTTATTCAGTCAACCATCTTGCGAAGTCACGGTCAAGCCTGATCTCACAAAAACTGGAGGACTGTTGCCTTTTCTCCCAGACCACCGCAGCTGCCAGCAACCCCCCTCTCCATTTAAACTCAGACAGCACTCATAATCCACAGCATTCATCTGATGTTTATGCAGATTTGCCCATTCTCCGCCACTAGGTACAGGTCCTTCAAGGGCAGGGCTGTATCTCATGCACCCTTACGTTGTTCCTCACCACTCCACACATGCCCAGAGCCCAACTCAGTATCTTGAATATCTTACATGCTAAATTACTGCTTATTGGATTAGTGAAATGAACTAAATAATTATAGCAAATGGCTAACAAAGATCCCTCCAGGAATATTTTTATTTTAACCAGTTCCTAATCTTAAGGAAAGAATCTCTAATTGGGCAATTCTGAGCTTGCGCCAGCCAGGTAGGGTTGGGAAGTAAGCATTGGAGGGAATGAGGACACTCTAGCAGGGAGGTGGCTGCCAGTGTCCTGTTAGAAATGCTCAGGGACCCTGGAATCACACCATCATAGAATGGGCAGGATCTTAAAGATTGTCCAGCACAAAGATTTATCTTAAGTTTATCATGTATACAGAAGGACGCAGAAATTATTTACAGATGAAGACAGTGAAACTCTGAGAGGATATGTAATAAGCCCCCAAAGCGGCAGAAACGGCCTCAACGTCAGGTCTCCCGACTCCCATTCCAGCGTTCTTTGCACTACAAAAAAACTGGAGGACTATTGCGTTTTCTCACTAGGCACTCCTCTTTGAAGAGTAGACTATAGGCAGTATTTCAGACTAAACAATTGATTGATGTTTTTAAAGTCAATTTTTACTGAGAAGAGTGACCTAAATTGCTAGATATTTCCTTCTCAAGCAAAACCAAAAAATTTCCACTTTTTTTCCCCTCTAGAAAGATGTGTTCATGTATCTGACATGCAAGTAATTTTTCCAAAGGAGAGGGGGATCCTTATCTGAGCACCGCATCATACACTGTCTCTGGGCTGAAAGTGGTGAACCAGATCACTTAATTAGCAAGTCAAAAAGAAAAATATAAAAGATAAAATCAGATGCATTAAAAATAAACCCACAAAAAAAGAAAAAAATAGAAAAAGAAAAAAATTAAAAATTAAAAAAAATAAAAACCCCAAACACCAGCAGGATGTGTGCATTTCCTTGAGAAAGTGATAAAAAGCCATTTAAATTTCCAACCCTTTCCTTTCTGAGGTTCAGCATCACTCCTGTCAGTCTACTAGCAAATAATTTTTTACTAGATGGATATTCCAGAGTCTAAGATGGATTACATCTTTCCACTGACTTTGTCAAAATAGGCCTTTCTCATAACAAGAAGTAATAAAAGCAATGCCATGGCCTAGATCAATAAGATCTGACAGGTAGACTGACACAGACAGTAGCTCAAAGTCACCTTAAAAAGGGATTTTTAATTAAAAGAAATGACACATCAGAAATGGGCATTCCACAGTGTTTTCAAGTTCTCACTCTACACTTTGATAAAATGAAGGAAATTTGAAAAGTGTTATATATCAGTATATCTATATAACAGATGTAATGCATACACGCATGTATATATGTATGTGTGTGTATGCACACAAACTGAAGCAGCATAGCACAGTAGTTCGGAACCCAGACTTCAGAGCCAGACCACCTAGTTCAAATCCCAGCTCTGCCATCGAGAAAGTTACTTAAAACACTTTCGAGTTCAGTTTCTTCATCTAAAACATGGAGTTGATAATATAAGTCAATTCATAAGGTTGCATAAAGATTCAGTGACAATGCCTATAGTGAACATACAGATGTTGCTGCTGTGATTACTTGTGGTGGGGATAAAATTATTAATCTCTGACTATACATGGTCTTGCCATCCTCTCCTGCTTCTAAGGAGGGTATATTCTTGCCTGCCTGGTTAGCTACAGGGGTATTCTCCTGTTGTGTGAAGTCTGAGTCTGGATGTGAGAAAATCCCCCAGACGACATGTAGACTCTGTTTCCCAAGAGAGGTTCCATGCAGCAAGAAGGGTCACATGCAGGTTGTTTGGGCTTTGGGGAAGATGGCTGCATGTATGAGCCAGACAGTAGCTGTCAGCAGAAAGGAAACAGAGAAGCCAATTAGAAGTGAGATAACAATGTGGAGAGGAAGGGAAGGTTGTCGAGCAACTGCAGTGTGTGATGGGATTGAAAAGGAGAGAAGGATAGTTTTAAGAACTTCCATTTGATTTTCTTTGAGAGACAGAATAAAGATTGGAATTACTTTTTCTAATTGATTTTGATTGTTGGATGTTTCCTTGAACGTGATGCTGTCCTGGGATCCAACCTCATGGGAACCTAGCTTTATGTGGGCTGCACAGCAAGTTATAAAGAGGGATCGATTTGGAGGATATGGTTTCAGATTTATAACAAGAACAGATGATCACAAAGTGGTAAATGTCACTGAGCAGAACACACAGCTTTCAAAAGGAGCTAAAATATTCCCTCAATGTATTCACGACAGCCCTTTGAAAATACTCTGGCAATAGGCATCCAGGCAATAAAATTGTTTCTCCCCCACAGTGCAGTACTAATCCATCCTAAAGGAGAAAAGAAACTTTGTACACAAAAAGATGCTCTTGGCAACATTACTTGCGATAGTAAAAAAAAAAAAAAAATTGATTTAATAGAATGATATGACTTTGTTTAAAAATGATAATGTGACAACTCAGAAGAAGTTTTACAACAAAATATTAAATTATAAAAACCCAGAAAATTGACACTAATCCTGGAACTGTTCATGTTCAGTTTAAAGGACACAGAAAATATTATTGCCCTTAGAGTTGTGTGCTATAGCCCTGTTTGCTGATGCTTTTCTGACTATTGCACCTGCTTCTCCCAGCTTTCAAAATTTTCTTATTTTCCTCAGACTAAATGACTTTGTGAGACTAACCCTCATCCAACTAGACTGATGGTACCTGCAATTGCCTACCAAAGTTTAAAGAGATCCCGTCCTAGCCCCTCCATTCTCCTTAGTTTTAGTACAGAAATAACAAGATAAAGCATTTATACTCAACCTCTGGTTTTGAAGCTTTTAAAATTTCACATTCTCTGACAATTGGATTCAGAGAGTTAACAAAGCCTTTCACGGCACATTTCTTTAAATAACAGTCCCAGCATGCCTGGGACAGAAAGCAGAATGCCAAGAACAGTGCTTTTGTTGAAAGCCTGTGTGATCCTGTAACATACCCTACAGAATTAGTACTGATTTTTTATTTAAGACTTGATGAAAAGGAGAGAAACATAACATCTTAACACCATTCATTCACTCATTCATTCCACAAAGCAGCACCAAGTATGCGCTGGACACTGATTTTAGTACCAATTATGTCACAGTCCCAACTTGCAAAAAGTACACAAGACAGGTAATTTTTGTGAAATGTGATGAGAGCCTTGAGAGAGAAAGTATGGGCAGACCTAGGAGGCACATAAGCCAGCATTGAGGAAGGAAGGGACAGACACAGCATTCTACTGCAATTCAGTCCTGACGAATTCAAAGCAATCAAGTGGAAAGAATGAAGGAATAGGCCAATTCAGATTCTGTGTTCTTGTATTCTCTCAGACTCCCATAGCATTAGGGCAAGCAACATTCTCCTAAACTCAGCCCCCAACCACCACGTCAATACTGGATGCTATGAAAGTAACCTGTGGAACAGACTCTCTTCAGCAAATAGTAGATGAACTAACATCCTCTGACTGCCCACTGTGGGCCAGACCCTCACACCAACTGCTGATCTTGACATTTTGGTTTCTCTGTCCTAGACAAAAATGTTCTCTCTCTCCATTTCGGCCTGACTTTAAGTTAGCTCTATGGATAGCAATGGCAGAAAATAATTTATTTGGGTCTTAACAGAAAAGAAGATATATTTTGTTGGGGTGGCAAAGGGCATGGTGAATCATCTTTTGTCTGGCATTGTATGGACAGCATCCTATTTTTACATAAAAGATTCGTCTCCTCCAATTCTGACAGTGCCCTGAGTTGCCTCGGTGTAGCAGGCTGGAGAAACCACACATTGAGATAGCCTTTGTCGCAACTGCTATGTCGTCAGGTGCTCCTGACCTCTCCCGGCAACACCACCAATGCTGCTTGCTCCCAGAAAGCTCCCTTAGAGCTTCACATAGAATGGGAGTTTGAGAAAAAACGGAGTCAATATTGATCTGTCTCCATTGTAATCTCATTAATACAAAAACTTTTACCTTAATCTTAGTATTTTGGCCTCCTGAATAAAATTTCAAGACGAAAAGAAAAAACAATTTGGAAACACGCAGACGTTTGCAAGAGTTATCCACGACATAAATGGTACTGACTCATGCGCCTGAGTTCTCCACCCAGGCAGATAGGAGCCAAGAAAGTTCAGGGAGGACCAAGGGGATCAGAGGCTTTTGATGCCAACAGAGAAAGGTGAGACAGGGCCCTGAAGAGACAAGGCGACAGAGCTCAGCAAACCATCTGCAAGTGCCAAGGCAGGAGCCATGGAAAGTCCAGAACCACTTCAGAAGGTCACTGACCACTGACCAGGGCAAAAGGGGTCTCCTGAAGAGGACAGTCCTCTTGAAAACCCTTAGGAAAATGTCTCCTTGGGGACTTGCCATGTCACTTGTCAACGATTCCACCACAGCTAGTTTTTTGTTCTGTTATTGGAGCGAATCTCTGTTTCTTTGGTTGAGCACCAGCTAAAGCAGCTGGCTTCATTTATAGGTTATATTGTGCGAAAAGTACATTACTAACATAATGTAAGATGCTCACGTTATGAAAGTCACATGAGAACTGAAGCCATTTGAGCAAGGACAGGCAGACAGAATTGCTGGTACTATGCAAATGTCCAATGGGCTTGTTGCATTTTCTCTCTCTCTGCCCCGCCCCCATTTCCTCCTTCCCTCCACGGCCCTAATCACATATGGCTGGACTCTGATAAGTAAAGCTGTGTAACCTTTTCCCAAGGTCAAGTAAACTTTATGAATTTCTATTATTAAACTGAAATTATATGTATCATTTATAAAGGCTGAAAATATAAACTACTTCTAAGAAATATTAAAATACACAAGGACAGCCAGTGAATTACAGATTAATAAAGAAAACCAAAGCATTAAGGAGATCTTCCCTCTGTTTTGTGACCGACAGGAAAGAGGTCAACCATGCAGGTCCACACCATAATAATACGAGTGGCTAACGTCCCAGCTTTGCCCCTTACAGCTGGCTAACCTTGAGCAAAGTCATTAACATCTCTGTGCCTAAATAACATATGGGAATAATAATGGGTTGTTGTAAAGACTAAAGAGTTAACGCTTGAGAAGCACTCAGAGTAGTTTCTGGAACAGGTCATTGCATCATGACTTCAGGGTGATATTCCCACTGCTGTCCACATGTGAGGCACAGCACACAGCAGGTGCGCACTTGATATTTACTATTTTATCATTTACTGAGTTCTTACTATGTACTGAGTAATGGGCCAGGTGATTTTCAAGGATTTTCTTGAAAATCGTAATCTTTGGAGTAATGCTATAAGGTAGGTACTCATTATTTCCATTTTTGAAATAAAAAAAACTAAACCACAGAAAGTTTAAGTAATTTGTCCAAAATAAGCCAAGGAATCAGGATTCAGACACTGGTGGCCTAACTCAACAGATGAGACTTCCACCAGCCACACTGACTGCAGCCACAAACATGGGGCCAAACGCACACGTGTAGCCCAGGGCTCATTACCTGCTGCCACCACCTTTTCCCTGGTGCTGACAAAACTTGGAATACTAAACCCCAAATCAAAACAGATCATCAGTTGTCTTCAAAGACCGTTAGTGCCCACAGGTCCCAGCAAGGGCAACTGTTGAAATAAGCAAACCACTAGGTTGGTAGCAGAAAGGTCAACAGAAATACATCTGTTAACTGACTGAGCAACCCGTGTCCCAGAAAAGCTGAGAGAAGCTCCATTGCCCAAGGGGGACCAAGCATTTCAGTCCTTAGCTTTCAGAGTCTCTCTTGCTGTTCAAGGAGTAACACGGGGTGAGGATACCACATTAAAGCAGTAAGTCCCAACAATGGACAGCAGGGGTGGGTCTGACACAGAACAAGGGCACGGAGCTCTGACAAGTCACCCCCTTGGTCCCACCAGTGCCCCTGCCTCTCCCTACTACTGAGTCTCCGTGGCATGTGATTGTGTGTTGAGTTTGGGATGATCTGCACTTTCACAAGCTAGGACATAGACTTCTTAAGGCAGGGTGGCAGGACAAGCTCCAGAATCAAACTGGGTTGAAATCTTGACTCTACCACCTATGGCTGTGTGACTTGCCAAAGTCCCTTGAGTCTTCTGAGTCTCAGTTTCCTCATATATACAATTGGGACATGAATGGTATCTTGCTTATGGAGTTGATGTGAAAATTAAACCTGTGTCGGCTCCCAGCACTCCATAAATAAAAGCTGTTCTTTGGAACTGAGGATTGATTGAAAGTAGTAACATTTTTTTTTCTTTAACTTACAAGGATGTAGCATTAAAATGAGTGTTAAGCTCTTCAACATGATTGCCTTAAGAATATCTCTAGGCAGCACTTTTTCCTAAAGCTTCTTTTGCTTAACACTTGTCTAGAACTTCTCTGGAATTGCCTTCAGCATGACTATCTTTGGTGATCTCAGTCCTTTGGGAATGCATTGTGACCAGAATGCTCATTCACAGCCACTGAGGTATGAGAAGAGGAGAATCCTCTTGGTCAAATGTCAGGAGCTACTATGAAGTCCCAATCTGGTCCCAACACCTGTCTGCAGCCCCATCAGCTGCCGTCCTACACACTTGGAGTCCCTCAAACTATCCCATGTCCCAGAAGAGCCTTTCCTGTTCCCAGGGCTTTTCAGAGCTACTGTTGTGAATGAAATATCACAGCCTTCTCTTCCTGATCCATCCAGAAAGATCCATTTATCTGCCACGCCCCAGCCCACACGTCAACCTCTGTGAAGCTTCTCCTCTGTCGACAAGCCACAACAGCACAGCAGTTAAGAATACAGATGTGAGATTCCAGGGCCAAGGGCCAAGGACAAAAAGCAGAGCAGGGTGGTTATGGGCACAGCCCGGGGAGCCACACCGCCTGTGTCTGAATCCTGCCTGCATGACATGGTCACCACCTTTGTGATCCCAGACAAGTTACTTCGCCTCCCCAAGTCTCAGTTCCCTCAACAGTGAAACAGGATAAAGAGCGGTAGCTACTTCAAAGGTTTATTTTGGAGCTTATATAAAATACCTAGGACAGCACCCCAGCAAATGTTTGTTTAATAAAGTCCTAAACCTACCAACTGTCAGTTGGGTGACCTTGAGTGGGTTATTTAACTTTTTTGCATCTCAATTTTTTTATTTTAAAATGAGGTTAAGAGGCCGGGCGCGGTGGCTCAAGCCTGCAATCCTAGCACTTTGGGAGGCCGAGGTGGGAGGATTGCTTGAGCTCAGGAGTTCAAGACCAGTTCAAGAGCGAGACCCCATCTCTACTAAAAAATAGAAAGAAATTAGCTGGACAACTAAAAATATACAGAAAAAATTAGCTGGGCATGGTGGCGCATGCCTGTAGTCCCAGCTACTTGGGAGGCTGAGGCAGGAGGATCGCTTGAGCCCAGGAGTTTGAGGTTGCTGTGAGCTAGGCTGACCCCACGGCACTCTAGCCCAGGCAACAGAGTGAGACTCTGTCTCGAAAAAAAAAAAAAAAAATGAGGATAAGAAAGGTAGTGCGTACTTCATAGAATCATTGGGGATTAAATAAAATAACATATGTAATTTTACTAGTATACAATCTATGGGCTTGTAAATAGTAGGATTTCAACAAAGTGGTACTTTAGTTTGCTTCTTCTGCATTCCACAACACATTATTTATATCTTTATTGTGGCACATGTCAAATTATATTCTAATACCCCAGGCCGAGGATGTCTTGAAGACAGGAACTGTGTCATTATTCTTCTGATAAAGGGAAAACCAGTTCAGCTGGCAACTAGGATGTGAGGAAACATCTGAAAATTAAAACAGAAACCAAAAACTTGCATAACTGTATTATGACTCACAACATCAAAAAACTGTATCAAACCATGACATATAAGACAAACTAAATTCAGACTCTTAACACCTGCTCATTCAGACATGTATGTTCTAAATAAGACCACAGACAAACTGATCTAACGATAACTCCATACGAAGTCATATGTCCTCAAGATAAGAACACTGATTGTTCCAGCAACTTCCTAGTTTACAAATTCTGACCAATCTCTGCCAAGAGTATCCTATGATACTCTTGCCCTGCAAAGAGTATCCAACTCCAGCCCTGCAAACTCTACAGATATTCTTAACTTTCGCCTGTTGGAATGCCCCACAATTCCCCATGACGTGCACTCTCCCTTGTTCCAGTAAGCTAATAAACCTCACTTTGTCTGACTACGGTGCGTTCTTGGTAGTCTTTGTTTGGAGGACTTTAACACATTTTGGTATGCCAAGGGCTTGGCGCAGCACTTGGTACTAAGCAGGCATCCAAAAATTGTGTCTTGAACAAAAGAATGGAGTAATGAGACTCTTTTGATTTTGTAACTTGTGACTTCTGAAGATAATTCTAAATAGACAGTTTCAAAATTATGAAGAAGCCTTGAGGGGACCAGTATATATAATTTTCCAAGCTGCACACCTTAAAGAGCAATCCTCAACTGAAAATATGTGATCAGGGATGCTAATTAAAAGCAAGTCTTCTTGTTGTGCACATACACACAACAAGTATAATTTCTGGCCTACAGGAAATTATATACCAACCAAGGATACAGGTGAATAAGCAAGTGGACATGGTCTGTGTTCCCACGATACCAAGCATGGGGTCTTTCCCATAGCAGCTGTTCACAAAATTTCCTCATTGGTGACTGACAGGGGTTTTACTCTGTAGCTAATAACTCGCTGAGGGTTCGCAAGCAGAGGCAGATCCTAATAAATGTGATGGTCTAGGAAGCCTATTATGGCAAGAGCAAGGAGACACCATGAGCAGGTAGACTTGCTGGAGGTCACCTTGATATCAGGCCTGCAGGAAGGTCCCTGCTTATAGAAGGAACAATGGAAAAGGAAATGACTCTGTCTTGCAGAGCTAGAAAAGATAACCACGACAACTAACTGAACTTGAGGGACTATGAAAGGCAACAGAGTTAGAGATGCATCAATATTTACCACCACACTGATTTGGGAAAATGATCTTGACACAGACAGGAAGGGTAGTAGCAAAGGACAGAGATTATCTTTACATCAGTGCTAATACCAATTTTCATGGGGTCCTAGCTCGTAACTTAGGTGAAAGCAATCTAGCATGATGTCGCATTAACCACTACCCACATGCTCTAACACCTAGCACAGTTCAGAGCAGTAAGAGCAAAAGAGGTTTTGGTATCTACTTAGAGTAAGTGACTATGAGCACCTTATTGAGTCTAGCTACTCAAGGTCATGACACTTCTATCATAAGGCATGATAGATTTTTTTTTAACCTTTGCTGAACATTTCAATTAAATTTATTTAAGCTCTGAGAGTCGAAGACCCTCAAACTTTATTTAAGCCAATTGACCACTGGAGTGAATAGCTTATGATCATTTTTTGACCTTTTTCTTAGCATATTCATAATACAAAGAGAATAGCCAATATAGCTGAAGACAAAGCCAGGCCAGACATTTTTCCAGGCTAGGAAACAAAGGAAACACAGTCAAGCCTAATACCTGTGTAAACTAATGAACAACATAAATAAATAAATAATATTTTTAAAGAGCATGATTTTATTTTCTTTTATTATGGAGCCTTTTAGCTTTTTGCCCAAGAATGCATCACAAATAGGGAAAGGAAAAGTTGAGTTAAATAGGACAAAAACATCACAGCAAATAGGAGGCTGATAAGCTTTCACTGATAATACAGTTTAAAGATTCGATGTAAAGTATTTCAGAGAGGTAGTCCACCAGGAAAATGAAAATCAATTTTTTCTGAGGAATACAATCTTCTGGGCATGCTGTTTTGTTACTCACTAAAAACTCCCTGTTAAAGAAAACATTTTCAGGTTCCTCCATTAAAACTGTGGCAACCGATCTATTTTCAGCTCTCTTTCTCTGAGCCGCGCAGCAGAAGTTCTTACGCGATTCTGAAACCAGGTGCGTTTAAAGTTGCCAAAAGCATTCAAGATTGTTTTGTTGTTTTGCTTTTGTTTTCAAATCACTGACAACTGGGGGTATAGGGGCTACAGTGAACGTTTTTTCCCAGAAAGAGTCCTTTCTACCACTGGGTCATCTGTGTCGATTTTCATTAAATAATTCATGCACAAATAATCAATGAACAACTGGAAATGATTATTTAGTAATTACATTTAGCTCCAACAGAAACAGCCCATTAGGACAATGAAAGCAAACAGGCTATGATGGACACTTTTAACTCTGAAAATGCCAGTTGGGGCAACCAATAACACTAGCTATGCTGGTCCCTCAGAGGCCTCGGAGGGCAAATTCAGTCCCTTTTTACCACAGAGTGAGGCTAAGGAAACTCAGGCAAATAGGGTCTGTCTTTATGTACTAAAACATCACAACTTCAGGCTGGGGGTGGGATGTAGTAAGTCATTTTAAAGTAATAAAAACCGGCTCTTGTTTAAAAATTAGTTTGCTCATTAACTTAATGCATCTACTTTGCATTTCTTCCAAACCTAATGTCACACATAATAATTTGGGGGGCTCAACTGCAATGGGCCATTTTGCTGGTACTCCCCATCTCCCCTCCACAATACCCCCAACCATACCCCCCCTCTCTCCCCCACACAGTCCTCGCTCCTTTGCCCCCTAGCCCCTGCTGGGCTTGACTAATAGGAGACACCAGCCAAAGTTGGGAGGGCGGGAGGCACGCAATGGGGTGCTGTTTTCCTACACTCTGTTCCTCTACAGTGTCCAACAATAGTTCTATCCCTTGACAGCTCTGTCGCGTGGCCCTTCCTCCGTGATTACGACCCTCGCTGGACTCCACTCTTGGCTGCTCTTGTTCCTGTGGCCCAGGGATGGCAATGGCTTTCCACCACTGGGTGCCACACCACCCCGTCTATTGCTGTAATCGTGCCCACTGGTCTGCGGCAGCCTCTTCATTAAACTCTCTTCATTCAAACCCTCTGAGGTGAATTCTGTTTCCTGCCAAGACCCCCATGCAACCACTTTCAAAATAGATAATGAAGGGCTCCTTCTCTGGCTGACAATGACGAGGAAACACGAAAGATGACCCATATCTATGAAAAATATACATGAGCAAAACAATATACACGGGCCTCCAAGCCTTCTGTTTTAGCAAACTTAATGTAGTTAATGTCAAAATATGGAAAATATAGCTAATATTGCTCCTTTCTAACTTCTACTCCTTGGTTGAAATGAAGGGAAAACAACCTTACCTACCCATGTCCACTATCAAATAAAAAAAAAAAGAAAAACTCATTGGCTAAACCCCAGCAAAGTTCAGTTCTAAAGACTAGTGTGATTCAGTATAAGTTCCGTGGATGCTTGAATAATATGAGCTCTTTCCCATTTGGGTTCTTATTCTTTTGCATTTACAAAAAAAGTGAAGAACATTTTCTGAATCGTGTTCTTTAGTTTCCAGAATTTGATTTGCTGTATCACAGAAAGGGTAATCAGCTCTTCTTTCAAAAACTACAGCCAAGTAACAAAATAGAAAGGAAAAAAAAAAAAGGACTGTTTTATCCAAATCTTACTAGGTAGTATATATTACTTTTAAAATCTGTTGGGCCTCAGAAACCAAAACCTCAAAAATGGCGTTTTGATATGCTGAACTGAAGAAGAAGCCTCCAGGTCTCTCCGACATTCCCACAGCACAGGATGAAGTCAAAATTCCTTTTTCTGCCTAAGATCCAGACCTACCAAAGAGGGCAATTGATTTTTTTATTCCCCTCCCTGTAAGACCAAGAATGCAACCACACCTGAACAGACCCTTTCACAAGATACTATACAAGTTAATCTCTATTCCCAGATCCATTCATTCTCCCTAGTAATCCTTTCCTTCCCCTCAACAGAATTCCCCTTCTCCCCACTCCCATAACCTGTTTTGCCAGGATGGTATATAAGCTTCTGAACCCAGTTCCCCAAGCTGGGCAATCACGCTGTGGTTCTCCCTGTGTACACGTTAGTAAGTTTGTATGGCTTTTCTCCAATTGATCTGCCTTTTGTAAGTTGATTTTTCAGCAAAGCTACAGAGGGTGAAGGAGCAGCTTTCCTCTGGCCTTACAAATCCATTATCAATTCTAAGACGGTATCTCAGATGGCATTTCTTTTTTTCAGTCCAGATGTCTATTTATTTAGCTGGAAACCACGGTTTCCTTTTATCATCAACCCACCAGAAGAATATTTGTTGAATTTGCAACAAGTTGACAAACTGTACAGTTTCCAAGACTAAACACAATTTTGGTTGGATCACCTTTTTTAAAATTAAGCAATGGACCTCTAATAACATGGGAGCTATAAATTAATAAACAGAGCACAAGAATTAATCTAGGCACAATTAACTAATCAGCCTATCTCTCCTGCACTTTGCTTTAAGACAATTACACGTCTATAATGCCAGCACACTGGGAGGCCAAGGCAGGAGGATTGCTTGAGGCCAGGAGTTCGAGAGCACCCTGGACAACATAGTGGAGATCCCATCCCTACAAAAAATTTTAAAAATAGCCAAGTGCGGTGGCACGTGCCTGTAGTCTTGGCTACTCAGGAGGCTGAGGCAGGAGAATCGCCTAAGCCCAGGAGTTTGAGGTTACAGTGTGCTATGATTGTGCCCCTGTACTCCAGCCTGGGTGACAGAGTGAGACCTTTCTCTAAAAAAAAATTTTTAAATAAAAAAATAAATTTAAAAAGACAGTTCTGGTTATTCTCACCTCGACCTCTTCCTACTCTCTAGATCAATTCTCCACCCTTCTCTCCCTCCTCTGTGCCCAGAACAGTATGGTCCATTCCCTGCCCTCTGGCTTCTTTTTGAGGTCTGCCTATGGGAGGCACCCATAGGAGATGCAGGGTAGAGGAGATAAAGTCCAGAGTCTGTCTCCCTCCACTCCTCTGTACTGCAGAGCCTGTGGCTCCAGCAGAGGCTGGCTCTCAAACTACACATCTCTGACTACTGCTCCAGCTGGGTGGCCCCAACTCCTCTTGTCTCTTCCCAAGGAGAGTCAAAGCTTTTCACAGTCAGTTTTCCTGGTTTCCTTAACCCTTATTTGTTCCCTTAACCCTGTCTACACTTCTGTAAACAATGCTTTGTTAAATTTCTTAAATTCTCTCCAAAGTCCTCCAGTGTGCCCTCTGCATGCTGCTGGGTTCCTGGGTGACATGAGCATGACTTGGGATGAAGAGCATGTCAAGTCCGGCCTCTTGGTGGACTCCTATCCTGGTTCTTTGGCTCCTTGCTTGGAAAATTCACAAGCAAGGCCAGTGTGATGCAGTGACCACAGACAGGAAGCAATTTCAAACAAACAGCTTTCACTGCAGAAAAGAAGGGAGCTGTACAAAGTGAGAGTACGTTCCAGAGAGAAATGGGTTAGTCTCCATGAGTGAAGAAAGACGCTGAGGACTCCCAGTGTTTTCTTTTTATTGGCCTGATCCAGGGGAGGACTTACAGGAGGCATGGGATGTTACCAGGTGATTGATATACATAATTGACAGGTGTTCTTATAACAAAGTTGCAGCTCCACAGGTGTGTGTGCCTCAAACCTCAAGTTTCTGCTCTATGCGGTTGTGAGCTGTATTTTCCTGTAGTCCCTTCCCTGGCTTCTCTGCCCCTAGGAACTGCCCTCCTGGCCTGTGTCTGCCACCTGCAGATTTGGTCCCTGTCTAACAAGCACAAGGCTGCCACTCAGGCTGGAGAAGGTCCTCTAGGCATGTGTTTCTTACATTTTCGAGGTGTGCCCAGAGTCTGCCCTGGCTTTGGGAGAGCAATGGGTGTTGACTTCTAGTATCTGAGAATCTCATTAAAAATGCAGATCGAAGGAAAGACTAAGAAACCATCACAGATCCAAGGAGATAAAGGAGATATAATGACTAAATGTCATATGATATCCTGGATTGAACAGAGAAAGGGCATTCATGAAAAACTGGTGAAATCTGAATAGTCAATAGCTTAATTAGTATTATTGTGCCAACATAAGTTTATTAATTTTGACAAATTATTATGGTTATATAAGAAGTTAACATTAGGGAAAGCTGAGTGAAGGAAATATAGGAACTCTCAGTACTATCTTTGCAACTTTTCTATAAATATAAAATTATTCCAAAATAAAATGTTTATTAAGGAAAAAAATAAAGCAGATTCCCAGACTCCCCCAAATCAGAATTTTGGCAGTTGATATTTAAGCATATGGTTTGAGGAGTGAACTTTGGAAAGAACAGCTCTAAAGGACTTGGAAAACACTAGCTCTGGTAGAGATAAAGGTGGAAACAATTGTTTACGGTGCTAAATTATGGCATAATCACTTGCCTATTTAAAGAAAAGAGCCAAATGAAGCTGTAACAGAAGTAAGGGTCTCATAAAGGGCAAAATGTTTTACAAGTTGTCTCTTTAAAACCCCTCACCCTTTTTGAGGAATTAAAACCTGGATTCCTGCCCAAAGCCAGAAATCAGAGGGGCAGAGAAGCATTCTTTGTTTTCCAGTATCTTAAACCACAGGAGATGGTTTAACAGAATTATCTGGGCAGGGGTCACGAGATTTTCTTCACTGGAGATGCTATAGTTAAACAGGAATAGCCCAAAGCTGAAAATCCCCTTTAAAAACCTTGTTTTTCTGCTTAAAGGGAGGACGATGGTTCTTTAAGATGAGAGTCTGCCATTCTCCTCATTTGCCGGCAAATTCATAAACTTCCCTTTCCTTTTCTTCAAACCCCTTGTCCTTGTTCTTCAATCGGCCTTGGGGACAAGTACCGAACTTTCGGTAACAAATCTTTGTCAAGGTTCACCTTCTATTCCAGCTAATTAGAATGATTCATCCCTTGACCAGTGGCTGAATTTAGTTTCATGCATAAAAACACTTTTATGTAGGTACAGGTAATTATAGGACCAAAGAAAGTGACAGTCAAGTTCTTCTGCTTCCTCCTCACTCTGAGATAAAGGTTTTTTGCAGTGCATGTCCCCCCATGCCCCCAACTTTGAGTTTCCAAGGGGGTGGACCAACCAAACAGACTGACAGTGATTTTCCTCATCTTTTTCATGGCAGGTGTTCTGTTTCTCTGAGTAGACTGTGAGCTCCTAGAAGGCAGGAACTATATTTCAAGTTTCTTCTGCAGTTTCCTACAGCTCAGGTCCATGTCCTTCACCCAGTACTTTTGACTAATTGACAACCTACACTTCCCCCTCTATGCCCATATTTTTGCCTATTTATTTCAGATATAATTCTCCTATTCAACATTTTCGATGCCATTGCTATGTGTAAGAGGGGGATACACAGAGGTGAAAATGTTGGCATTATTATTACTTGTTTCTTAACAGAAATGTTAACTGAGCACCTACGATGTGCCAGGCACTGTGCTAGGCCCTGGGGATCCAACAATGAGTAAGACAACCTGTGCCTCAAGGAGCTGAAAATCAAATCAAGGAGACAGACAAGCATGCAGACAGTTCCCAAATGAGCTATGGGTTTCCCCTTCCCATCCTCACACTTTGCCCATCAGGACAGGGCAGCTCAAGTCTGAATTAGGAACAGGAAGAGTAGGTTCTAATTTCAAGTCTGCTCCTGGTAAGAACTGATTTTAAAAGAGGCACACTCTTTTTGACCCTTGAAAGAGTTAAGAACGTGCCCCTCCAAAATAAGCTGCTCTGGCATATTGACTATTTTGGATTAAAGACACTTAAAAAAAAACAGCACATGCAAGATCATTCTGACCTTCCTTCTTAAAAGCAGGAGATGAAATTCCCCTGTGAAAGACGTCCTCTCTTGAAGGAAAGTAATATTCTTATCATCAAGGGAAAGAAGTCGAAACTGAGGGAGATCTGTGCAAACCATATTAAACTAACCCTCATCTTCCTAGTCACTTCTTTACCCACTTAACTACCCTAGCCCCTTTGCCTTGTCACATTTTCACCATCTGTCCAATTCTGTATATAATGATTGACTCTAACCACATCTGTAGGTCTTCATTTCCTCATGAGGGCTCCTGAATCACACAAAACTTGTATTAAATAAATTTGTATCCTTGTCTCCTGTTCATCTGTCTTATGTCAATTTAATTCTCAAGCCCAGCCAAAAACAAAAAAAAATCCTAAAAGGGAAGAGGTAAAGTTTTATCTCCCCTATACCCTTAATCTCCTCATTCGAAAAAAAGGAAATTAAAAAAAAAAATCTGTCTCTCTGCCTCACATTGTAGCTCAAATAGAAATGGATGCAAAGGCCGGTGCGGTGGCTCACACCTGTAATCTTAGCACTCTGAGAGGCCGAGGCGGGAGGATGGTTTGAGCTCAAGAGTTCGAAACCAGCCTGAGCAAGAGCGATACCCCGTCTCTACTAAAAAAAAATAGAAAGAAATTAGCCGGACAACTAAAAATATATACAAAAAATTAGCCGGGCATGGTGGTGCATGCCTGTAGTCTCAGCTACTCGGGAGGCTGAGGCAGAAGGATTGCTTGAGTCCAGGAGTTTGAGGTTGCTGTTAGCTAGGCTGATGCCATAGCACTCTAGCCCGGGCAACAGAGTGAGACTCTGTCTCAAAAAAAAAAAAAAAAAACAACACAATGAATGCAAAAGTGCTTTGAATACTCTCAAGTGTTATACAAATGTCAAGCCATAGAAATGAGTGATTTAAACAGTCCCTCCCTAATAACTCTAAGGCAAAAAGCTGGTGGTCCAGTGGCCTTTCCATTAAGCAGAAATTTCAGACAATAAGATTTTGTAAAAAGCGATCCTTTCAAAGATTTAAGCTCTGTTGCTTTGCAGTTAGCAATTAATGGAATTAGATTAACATCAAAGAACTATGTCAGAAGGAGAGATGTTGCCTGTGAAGAAAGTGGACCTGCCATTTTATTCATGGTAGACCCATTTTTTCTTCAGTCTCCCTGAATAAACAGGAAGCCTCAGTTACTTCAGCTCTTCTCTAACATCGAAAGGGATTTCTTAGCTGGGGTCATTCATGTTTCTATTTTTTTCAAAAAGAAGCTTCCAGATCAGAGATGAAAGAAAGGCTGCTATAAGTCAGTGCTAAAGCCTATAAACCAGTGGGCAGTTTTGAGCAAATGTCTTATAAAAGATTATGCTTGAAAGAAGTTTTGAAAATCAGATTTGCTGTTTCAGATAAATATAGTTTTTATTCTCAGCCTGTAAGGTAGAAAATGTTCTACCAGAGCAGTTTACCATCTTTCTGTCTGGAGAAATTGATTAGCTTCTAAGGACTGTCTTTAGGTGCCATGGTAACCACATGATTCAGGTCAAGTCTGTCACATCAGGGATACAGTTTAAGGAATTTTAAAATGTTACCTGAGAAAATAAGCATTTATAACAGACCTGCTGGTATGTTTGCAGTGGACATGTGACACAGTCATTTCAGGTACGCAGACAATTGTAAGGCCCCACTGTGTCCCCAGCCCTGGGCAGCACTTGGGTCACCAAGATGAACATAAGACACTATTTCGAAGCACTCACAGTGGTGTGGTGCCCAGGGATGAGCACGTTAATTATAAAATATCCAAGAATATAGAGTAATTGTGACATTATAAAGTTTGAGCTTTTTAAATTTATTTTTTAACTGATTTTTTTTCTGTAGTTTTTGCTGTGACTTCAATCGTGGAAGTCTTTCATGAGGATCACGTTGGTTAAATATAATCACGAGAAAAAGTTGAATGTCGAGCAGAACAGTGACCAGACCAAAAAGAAGTTTAAGTTGCTCATTTGGGCTTTCAAATGCACTTAGCCTGAACAACCATCAAGAGTAAGAGGAGAACTGCCGGCCTCGAGAAAGGAACAGCATTTTCGGCTTGACTGCTAAGGAAAAATCACCTCCAACACGCGGGACCCTCTGAAGTCTCCCTAGACTATCTCCCTAGAGACAATAATTCCCCTTATCTTGAAAGTAATGGACAGTTGTCAGTTGGGGACTTCCTCTTCTTCTCTGTAGCATATGCTGGTGTGTTTATGCCAACATAAGATTATACCGGGACCCACTTTGGAGGTCACCACACATATGAACCAATGAGCATCTCAATCATTCCTATATATTTGAAAGAAATTTGATAACTAAAACCAAGTGATCTTCATAAATCCCAAGAATGAGCTGAATTTCTTCAGGAAATATTTACGAACATGTCCTATGAGCAACGCACTGAACCAAGAGCTGAAGGATACACAAAAGAAATGTCATGCCTGGCCCTTTTTTTATTGTTTAGTTGAGAAGGCAAAGACCGACCCACGGTAAGCATAGACAATAGTCATTGTTCTGTCTCTCTTGCCCACGACCCATTGTCCATTTTTGTGCTGACCTCATGTCCTCTTCTCGCCTCCACCCACCAACCATATCCATTAGCCACTTCCTCCACCTTTATGACCAACCCCACAGAGACGCATACACACGCTGGCCTCGCTTGCTGCTCTGCCCAACGTGAGAACCTGATTAACTCTTCACAGAATCCTCAGTATCCTTGTCCTCCTACCTTTCCAACCCTGGGCCAATCCTGCATTCTTTGTTCTCTGCTCCAACACTGAGAACTCCAGGAGGAAAAATCACACATCCTTTGAGGAAGTCATGAGGGCCAACCTGAGAATATTAACTTTCCAGTTAGGACGTCAGTTTCTTAAGGGCTTTATTAAGCCCAAGGGTACCCTACCAGGCTCTATAAATCTTTGATGAAATGAATTAATGCCAGAAATAAGGAATTTGAAAGGTCAATACTCATTTAAGAAATAATCTTACTTTTAAAACTTTCATACCTAGCTTAAGTGTGGATGAACACGTAAAGTATGTATGTGTGATTCCAAAATAAAGCATGCAAAAACACAGCTTCAGAAGGGACTGCTACCTAAAAAGCATCCGCTAAAAGTTATTCTGTGGATTTCAGAATTGCAAAACTCTTCAAAATTATTTTATAACTCAAACTATTTTCTAATTTAAAGTCATTCTTCTTGTTAAAGCAATGTAGTGAGATCTCACTGTACTGTATTAGAAACCACCTTGAAAGCTTCACCAAACAGAATTCATCCTCAGGTTGTACCTGTGTGTCTCCCATGGAAAAATGAAAGGGTCTGTCTATGTTAGCCAGAAAGGCAAATATCAAAGCAATCCTTAAATATCTCATTTCAGAGAGAACAAAGTTAACATTTTATCAAGGCAATGGCCACTGTGAGGTATAAAGTTCAGTGGGACATTTCCCGATGGAGTCCCAGCTACTCGGAGCCCACCCTGGGCATGGAGAATGCTCTTCCCTTAAGCCAGCGGCAAACGCATCTCAGAGCTGCATGGGGACCACTGCTTTTCCAAACAGACTGTGCCGCAGGCCGAGGATTGCATACCAGCTTGGCAGGAACAAACCCAAATGTCGCTGATTCTCCTACAAATGTAATAATATCTGACAAGAGGCTGATTGGACAGCACACGATGCCATTTTCTCTAATTAAGGAACTCTCAAGAAAAACCAAAATAGCCACAAAGCACTGTCAGCAAAGCAATCAGTGACGACAATTAGCTGTCTACTCAAACTCCTGGGCTGAACCTTGTGTAGGGAGCCAGTCTAGTTGTTAAGAGTTTCCAAGTCAGCAATATAGCCACAGTCAAGGATGACAAGGACACAGGGACAGGCCAGAGCCTGCTGCATACAGAGGGTGCAAACACTCCTCTGGTGCAGGGAGTAGCAGAATGTGAAATCACGGGAACTGGTGCCCAGTC
>RJWJ010018922.1:0-30948 GCA_004363605.1 Indri indri
TCTCAACCTATGTGTGAATTACCAACAAGGTTTGATGTTTCCATTACAACAGTATGGGACTATTAGAAACAAATCAGCAAGGTAAAGGAACCAGATAGATGCGTTATCACATGAATTAAACGAGCATCAGAAGAGAAATCGTCTCAAAGCTTGCCTTTCTTTGCTATCATGACATAAAGGCAAACCATTTCTACACTACATTGTTATGTGTAATGAAAAATGGATTCTTTTTGACAGTCTCAAAGGTTTGGCACAATGGTTGTTGGTTCAAGACGAAGTGCCGAAACACAGTCCAAAAGTGAATAGTCATCAAAAAAAAGCTAATGTCTGTTTGGTGGTCCAGCGCTGGTATTATCCACTACAGCTTCATGAAACATCAATCATTTACAGTAGGTGTCTACTGCAACCAATTGGACAAAATGACGAGGATGCTTTTGATTAAGCAGCCAAGATTGGTCATTAGAGACAGGCCAGTGCTCTTGCAAGACAACACTTGACCACATGTTGCATAAACGATGCTGCTCAGACTACAAAGGCTGAACTTAGAAACTCTCTGTCATCCACCGTATTCACCAGACCTTGCACCAAGTGACTATCACTTCTTCCAGGCTTTGGACGACTTCTTGCAAGGAGGAATATTAAATTCTCAACAAACCGTGGGAAACGCCTTTCACGATTTCATCACCACTTGCTCTCCAGGCTTCTTCGCTGCTGGCATCAACAAACTACCATTAAGATGGCAAAACTGTGTCGATTATTTAGACACATACTTTGATTGTACTGCTTCTTGTTTGAGATATAATAAAATATGCTTTTGATTAAAAATCAGATATTTCATATTTAATGACCTAATGTAAAGGGGAATTATATAGTGTATATTCTTTTGTGTCTGGTTTCTTTTCTTTCTTTTTTTTCTTTTCTTTTCTTTTCTTTCTCTTCTTTCCTTCCTTCCTTCCATCCTTCCTTCAATGGGGTCTCGCTCTGTTGCCCAGGCTGGAGTGCAGCAACATGATCATAGTTCCCAGCAGCCTCAAATTCCTGGACTCAAGTGATCTTCCTGTCTTAGCCTCCTGAATAGTTGGGACTACAGGTGCACACCACCACACCTGGCTCTTTTTTTTTTTTTTTTTTTTTTTTTTTTTTGTGGAGACAGACTCACTATATTGTCCAGGCTGGTCTTGAACTCCTAGCCTCCAGCGATCCTCCTGCCTGGACTTCCCAAAGTCTGGCATTATAGGCATGAGGCACCACACCCAACCTAAAATTACTTTACTTTTAAAAGACTACTTCTACCTGTGAAATCATAACAAAAGAAAGAGAGAGAGAGAGAAAGAAAAGAAAAGAAAGAAAGACTACTAACAACCTACAGAAGGACTTTCCTCATTTTTCTGTAATTGATCCCATGGCTTTGCAGTGCTATTAACGCTTCATATTCTTCCCATTTCTTTCGCAGACCAGATGACACATGAAAAGTTTTCCATTATCTTGTTTTTCCTCATTCCACTGCTGTATTACTAATCTGTTGCTGCAAAACAACTTCCCTGCGACACAGTGACTTAAAGCAACAATAAACATTTGTTATTAATACTCACAGTTTCTGAGTATCAGGAGTTGAGGAGTGGCCCTAGCTGGACAGTTATGGCTCAGGGTCTCATGAAGTTGCAGCCAAGATTTCAGCTAGGGCTGCAGACATCTGAGGGCTTGCCTGGGGCTAGTATATCTGCTTCCAGGTCAGCTCCCTCACATGGCTGGCAAGTTGATGCTGGTGGTAGTTGTTGGAAGTGTAGGGGTTAGGCCTCATTTCCTCCTCACAGAGGTTTTTCCATAGACCTCTTGAGTGTCATCTCTCCAAGAGAAAGAACCAGGCACAAACAATCCTTTTTATGACCTAAGCTCAGAAGACAAGTAGCCATCACTTCCACCCCATTCTGTTTGTTGGAACAGAAGCAAGTCACTAAGTCTGGCCCACATTCCAAGGGGAAGGGAATTAAGCTTTTAGAGGTTGGAGAAGTCATCTGCTGTATAGACTTTCATGTAATGGAATTGTGGCCAGCACTACATAGTCACATTGTTGGCTCTTAAAAACTCTCTTAAACTGAATAGGGTTGCCATGGTTTTAGTGTCCCCTCCAGAACTCATGTTGCAATTTAATTGCCATTGTGACAGTCTTGATAGGTGGGACCATGGAGAGGTGATTAGGTCATGAGGGCTCTGCCCTTATGAATGGATTCCTTATAGCAACAGTGACATGTTATGAAAGCAGGTTGGGCAGAGTGCAGCGGTGCATGCCTGTAGCTCCAGCTACTCGGATGCTGAGGTGGGAGGATCCCTTGAGCCTAGGAATTTCTTGCATTCTTTACCCTTGCTTGTCCTTCTGCCACTGGATGATGTAGCAAGAAGGCCCTCAGCAGGTGTGGGCCCCTTGACTTCGGATTTCCCAGCCTACAAAACTGCAAGAAATACATTTCTTTTGTAAATTTACCCAGTTTGTGGTATTCTGTTACAGCAGCACAGACTAAGACACAAGGGGTTTTAATGGGGTAAATAGTTGGAAACTTAATGTCAACTACCCTGAGTGGATACTATGTTGCTGGTTATAGCAAAGCCATGTTAAAAGGTAAGCCTATTGCTACAGGGTAAGGCTAGGTAGTATTTATTTACGTACTGTATTTATAAGTAGCAACATTTTAAAGGGA
The DNA here is from genome assembly GCA_004363605.1 of Indri indri. Taxonomy (NCBI): domain Eukaryota; kingdom Metazoa; phylum Chordata; class Mammalia; order Primates; family Indriidae; genus Indri; species Indri indri. The sequence goes on from RJWJ010018922.1 coordinate 2,697, forward strand.
TAAGTACACTGAAGCTAAATATTAAATGTTCCTGTCTTCTGTAACCATTTGATTGCTGTTTAATCGTAATAAATCTGACCTGTTCTTTAAAAATGTGCTAATAATTCTTTGGGTTTTGAATCTCTAATATAAGTATGTATATATACCTAAATTTTAAAAATATACATGCATGCATTCTGGCTAGATCTCCAAGGCTCAACCAAGCTAGAAAATGATACAACTCAAGTTATCAGACATACCCGAAGCATACATTTGATGGGCTTGGTTGGGATACAGTGATCCTCGATCCTTGGAGTGCTGCCTGGTGGCCCCTATACTTTCCCCTCTGACAGGAGAGCTCTGCCTGATCCTTTGCTGAAGAAGTGAGCTCTCTCTGCCCTTCTCCTGTCATCTCCAAATATGGGCTGAACCCCTCACAGCACAAATACTGAGTTCTTCTTTAGCAGAGCCACAGGGCGGGGCCTGTTAACACTGGAATGGGTTCCAGGGGTTGGAACTCACTCTTCATCCAGGAGAGCCCTGCTATGTGAAGTCCTTTATTTGCAGCTCAGGGTTTCAGACCTTTTTTGATTTCTTTTTTAACTTCTTTAGGGCAAAAAACTTGACCTGAACTGCTGTGAGCCTTTTTACAGTCTTTATTTTTCCCATGATTATTCCCATATTTGCTGCAAAAATGTCAGTGTTGGATTGCTGGGTGTGGCACCAGACCTTGCTAGGGATGTATGATGAGTATGTATACACTGTATTACCTTTCTAAAACCTGAAAGGTACTGAATTCTGAAACACCTCCTATTCCAAGGGTTAACAAATCTGTACTTTTCCTGAACTTAGGACAATTCATAAAGCCCAAATAAACAATATAATTTGATAATCGTGTCGGTTTTTTATTGTAGGAAATCTGTAAAATACAGAAAGGCACACATGAAAAGGATTCACCTGTGATACTGCTACCTAGGATTATCTGCTGTCAACATTGTAGCATTTTTCCCTAGTAAAATTGAGATTACCTTATATACATCGTATAGTTTGGTGTTCTGATTCTTTCGTCTAACACAGTATAAGCATTTTCCAGGCCACTAAACATTCTTTGAAAACAATCAAAATTTTTTTTTTTTTTTACAATCAAAATTTTAAAACCATATCATCACTCATACATTAAAAGGCAATGTATTAAAATACTAAAATAAAAATGATTAACTTTGTAAAATAAACTTTTTATTTTAAAATAGTTTTAGTTTTACAGAAAATTATGAAGATAGGGCTTTCCTATATACCCTGCCCCCAATTTCCCTAGTATTAATGTTTCCATATGGTACATTTGTCACATTTAATGAACCAATACTAATACATTATTGTTAACTAAAGCCCATACTTTATTCATTCACATTTCTGAGTTTTTACCTAAGATCCTGTTTCTTTCTGTTCCAGGATCCCATCCAGGATACCACATTACATTTAATTGTCACAGCTCCTGTGTCCTGTGATGGTTCTTAGACTTTCTTCATTTTTGATGACTTGTGACCATTTTGGGGAAGAATGGTTAGATATTTTGTAGACTGTTCCTCATCTGGGTTTCTTTTTTTTTTTTTTTTTTTAATGTTTTTCTCATGATTAGACTGAGGTTATGGGTTTTGGGGGAGGAAGACCACAAAGATAAAATGGCATTCTCATCATATCTTTTCAAAGATACATACTATCAACACTATTGATGTTGACCTTGATCCTGCTGAGATAGTGTTTGTCAAGTGTCTCCATTATGAAGTAACTTTTTTCTACCCTTTCCATAATGTAATTTTTCCTAAGCAAGCTTAAATGTATCCCACACTGAAGGAGTGGGGAGTGAAGCTTTACCTCCTTGAAGGTAGAGTATCTACATGAGTTATTCGGCCTTCTTCTACTTGGAAGATTTGTCTCTTCTCCCCATTTGTGTATGTCAGTATGGACTTCTGGATATTAATTTTACGTTTGGGTTACATTCTCAATAGTACTTTGTTTTTGGTGCTCAAATTGTTCCAGCTTTCATCACCTCAACATGAAACCCTATACCTTTTAGCTGTTATCTATCTCTCTCCCTTTTCCCCAACACTAAACAACTGCTAATCTACTTTCTGTCTGTATCGATTTGCCTATTCTGGACGTTTTGTATAAATGGCATCATATATGTGACTTCTTTTACTTAGCATAATGTTTTCAAGGTTCATCCAGGTTGAGGTATTTATCAGTGCTTCATTCCATTTTTATGGCATTGTAAAAATTCGGGATTGTATAGATAGACCACATTTTGTTTATCTATTCATCAGTTGATGGATCTTTAGGTTGTTTTCAGCTTTTGACTATTATGAATAATGGTGCTATGAACATTTGTGTACAAGTTCTGTGGTCATAGTTTTCATTTGGAGAACAAGGAAAATCTAGCAAGAATCTGGGATATAAAGAACTGGGGGAGGTAAGGAAGGGAGGAAATGCACCCAACCCAGGAAGGGGCCATACTTGGAACTGGAAGAGGAGTCTTGAGTATCCCAGGATCAGAGATGGCATTGGGGAAAAGGAGCACAGGGGAAAGGAAGGGGGCATCTAGAGGGAAAAGGAAAATGCTGGTGGGGGGATGGGGAGGGAGGAGGGTGACAGGAACAACGTGGTGTTCAGCAAAGCAAAGAGCTGGAGTGGGGCCAGGTAGGGGGAGCTGGGGCCTGTTGGGTCTCAGGATGGTCCCCCACTCACTCACTTGGGTCTTTGGGTCTCTTCTGTCCAGGGTGGTACTGACCCTGGGACAGAGTCACTCCTATTTCCTGAGCACCACCAGGCTGGGCGATGTGTCCTTTTTGTCGTTGTTGGGGGTTGGGGTCATTGAGGGTGGGGGTTGGGGAATGAAAGAGAGGCTTATGGGCTATGACTCTCAATAATAATTCTTTCAGCTTTTTGGAGGAGGTTGGGATCTGTGGCGGACGGAAGGTGGGCTGGCTGGCAGTGACTCTTGTTGGTTGGTGAAGGAATGTCCTGCCCTTCTGGCCTTTGTTGCCTCAGCCACTCCCTCCACTGCCCCCAACCCATACCTTGCCTCTTCCCCTGCCCAAAGTGACCCTAATTTTTCTTTTGTTGCCTGTGCTTTGGAGTCATATATCTAAGAGTCCATTGCCAAATTTTCAGGCTCATGAAGATTTACGCCTGTGTTTTCTTCAAAGAGTTTTATAGTTTTAGCTATTATATTTAAGTGTTTGATCATTTTCTGCTGTGTGGGGTAAGGATCCAACTTCATTCTTCTGCACATGGCTGTCTAGTTGTCCTAGTTCCCCACTGGTCTTGGCATCCTTGCCAAAAATCAGTTGATTTATTTCCATATTTTCAATTCTGTTCCATCAGTTTATATCTTTCTTTGTGCCAGTACCACACCGTCTTGATGACTTTTTTGATTATTTACTTTGCAATAAGTCTTGGAACTTGGCACTGTGAGTCCTATAACTTTGTTCTCTTTTTTTGCAAGATTATTTTGGCTGTTCTGGTTTCCTGAATTTTACGATCAGTTTGGCGATTTCTACAAATCGATCTACAGATTCAACACAGTCCCTAACAGAATCCCAGCTGGCTTCTTTGTAGATGTCATCTAGACTAGAGTGCTGTGGCATCAGCCTAACTCACAGCAACCTCAAACTCCTGGGCTCAAGTGATCCTCCTGCCTCAGCCTCCTGAGTAGCTGGGACTACATGTGCACACCATGTCACCCGGCTAATTTTTTCAATATTTTGTAGAGATGGGGTCTCGCTCTTGCTCAGGCTGGTCTTGAACTCCTGACTTCAAGCCGTCCTCACCCCTCGGCCTTCCAGAGTGCTAGGATTACAGGTATGAACCACTGTACCTGGCCAGGATTTCTTTTTAATTTAATCATTATTTTTGTTATTTTAGAATTGTATTCTAATTTTTCTGAAGGTATATTAGCCAGTTTTATAGTGAAAGGTTTTTTTTTTTAAATTTTGTGTCCTTTGACCAGCATCTTTCCAGCCTCCCATGAAAGATTTTTTTTTTTCAGCCCAACGAAGGACAAAAGATTTTCTAAACCAACAAAAACAGACCTTTTGCTGTAAAACACTTCCAAAACCCATCTGTTTTAGTTACTCAACCCAGTAGTTTTTAGTCGATTGATCTAGTCCTCAATTTTCCTGGGCCCTGCCCCAGTATTTGCAAGAGAGAGTGCCTTTTGCTCTCTTCCCCTACACAGCCAGATTCCCTCAGGAATGGTGCTCACTGCAGCCAGACTTCAGCTGACCGGCCACCCCCCCCCACCCCGCCCTCTTGCATGCTCAACTTATGCTGTGTGTACTTTCTAATGTACAGTCTCTATTTTCATCATTCTAGACTGGAAACTTCCTCACCTCAATCGAAGATTTTTATTTTTCTGGAGCATTTGGTGTTGTAAACCATTTTCTTTTTTAAAAAGTTACCTCCACTTCTTTGCTGAGACACCTCTGGTTTTTCCAAGTCTTTGACCTTTTGTTCTTAGTTCTTAGACCTTCTTGTGTTCCATACAATCTCTCTGGGATGACCTCATCCAAATTCCTAGGGGCTGATGACTCTTCTTTCCTAAAAATAAAACAAAGCCAAACCTCTACTTCTCTTGGAGGCACTACCATCCTGCTCTCTCCTCCAGGCCCCCGCCCACTGTTCCACCCTCTCTCTCCCACTTTGGGCTAAAGCTCTCTTTGCTCTGCTGAACCTGTTCTCAGAAAGATTTGTTCTGTGTTTTAAACCTACTTAATGCTTACCCTGTCATATTGTGTCCTGTTTTTTTCCCCTTTTCATGTATTGATGAATCCAGTGTGTAATGTCAACATAATATTAAATTTTCTTAAAAACAGGTCATTTATAGAACTGTTCATCATTTGTTGGGCATCCAGATTGCCTCAGTTTTTCTCTATTTTTAAATGATGGAACTACAAACATTTTTATTAAAACAGGCCCCTACCCCTTTGAATAATTTTCTTGGAACCTATTTCCCAAATGGGTTCCCAGGTCAGATGAAAAATAAGACTTTTGTTGTGTGTGACCTGATTGCTTTCCCTGTTCCCTCTTGCTGTGATAGCATGATACTATTATTTTACCTAATTGAATGGAAGTAAGGCAGTAACTTATAGTTGCAGGTAGAACCTTACAGTTGCCTTGTTTTGGGTTAATTGGTAAAGCTAAACCTTTGTCTAAGTTTTACTCATTCATCTGGTGTTTGAACTGTATTCACATTATTGGATCATTTATCCATTAGAAGCTGGGTATTAATCTTTATTTTCTGAAAGCTTTAAAAATATGTCAAATCCATCAACTGATTCTTTACTATATTCTTTCATTGCATCAGAATTAGAGAGGTACACTAAGGCTTTTAACCTTTAATTTAGCCCTTTAACCTGTGTTGCAATTATTTTGGAGAAAATTAAGAAATTATTGTAGAGAAATTAAGTGTAGAGCTACACTTAAATGCTTTGTTTTACTCCGTATTAATAGTTTGTTTTATTGGTATTTATTAATCGCTTTTCACATTGTCTAATTTTGTATGAGTTGTCATATTAAACTAACACGTATTTATGTTTTTCTGCTGTTTGCTACACTGGTCTAGTTTATTATTTTTAACTGCTCCTGGCATTGTAAAAAGTTTTTCCCAGATGTCTGCTTTTTAATTCCTTAGCAGGGCATCTGCCTTGAGTCCTTGTCAGCTTTCCTTCTCGGGTGACGTAGGTTGGCCAAGATAAAAAGCATTATCAAGATGCCATGTCTCTCCTCTCCTAGCTCCCAAAACCCAGAGCTGGTTTGTCTCCCTACCCCATGCTCTTGTACCCTGTTTTGGTTGCTGTTAGCTCTCCAAAGGGAAGAGATCTCTCACGGTAGACTCTTTTAAGTGTTAGCACCTCAAATAGTAATCTGAAAAAAGAAGGGATTTTTTTTTTTTAAGAGACCTTTCTTTCCTTCCCTCCCTCCCTTTCTTTCTTCCCTTTTCTTTCCTTTCTTTTTCTTTTCTTTTTTCTCTTCTCCCCTTCTTTCCTCCCTTCCTTCCTTCTTCCCTCCCTCTCTTCCTTCCTTCCAATATAATTCACATACCAGAAAAATTCACCCCTTTAAAAGTATGTAATTCAGTTTTCAGCATATATTCATGAAGTTTTGCAACTGCCACCACTGTCTAATCATCCCCAAAAGCAACCCTGTACCCATTAGTGGTCACTCCCCATTTCTCTTGTCCCCCAGCCCCTAGCAACCAACCCCTGTGTCCTTGAACAGTGCAGAACCTGTCCTGCTTGACTCTGAATGTACACGTGTCTGTCTCTATCTTTCCACATGCATTTGACTATGTTGTGTCAGGATTTACTTTTTGGATTCCTTAGTTGTTATTTGGCATTGACTTCATCACATCAACTTGAAGAATAATCGTCTTTGCTAAATTTTAATTTTCTTAGTTGGATCCAGCTGTGTGTCATCTTTTCATTCTCTTTCTACATTCTAGATTTTTTTTTTTTTTTCCTCCCTGCTGTTTAGATTTTGTTATTCTCCCTGTTGATGAGCCTCTTCCTCTTAGGTTTAACCCTGATCGGTAGGCACACTGTTATTTTTCTTCTCACCAGTGATGTGATTTGTTTTTTTTCAAATTTGAAAAAGATTATTTGATTATTTTCTTTGCTGTGACTTATAAACAGTTAATCTTAACTGTTTCTGTTGGCTTCTATTCTTGTGGATTAATAACTTTTATGTTTTTCAGCTTTAACAGCTTCACATCCACTTTCTTCTGTCTATTCTGTGTGTTCTGTCATTATTATTGTTAAGCATCTTATAATTTATATTTTGCTTGACTCATTTTTTAATCCTCTTTCTGCTATTTGCTGCCTCCAGAGGTGTTTTAAATTCTTTTGTAATATGTCATAGTTCTGCAGTATTTATTCTTTCTGTTCTTTATTTAGCATCCCCTTATACATAACACCTTGCATGTAGTTAGCCCTCTTCCACTTTTGTCTCTGTGTTTATGGACTTTTGATAATGTCAGGGCTGCTCCTTTTCTCCTGGGCCTTTATGGTTTGTACTTAGTTAGCACTCCCAGGATTTGCATTGCCCTTTAAAATTTGCTTGCTTTGTTCCTTGCATTTGAATCTTATCTTTGTTCTTTGTTTATAACATGTTTATTTTGTTGGGTTTTGAAGGGGGAGGCATTCTGTACTATTTCTCACTTAGCTTTTCCCAAAGTTCTGTTGTGTATGACTTTCAGGGCACATTCTTGTATAACAGAAAGGACATAGAATTTGGAAGAAAGAACAGGAGTTAATCCTAGCTCTCTTTGGGTGGCTCTGGCTAAGTCACTTAGCCAAAGTGATTCTTTGGTAGGACTTTAAGTCTTTTAAAGTCTTATATAGTTATCATGTTATAAAAATTAGCATCATTTTTGTTTTTAATGAACTATAAGGAAAACTACTGCAGAGTTCACAATGGTCAACAGAAAAAATAAGAGTAATAATGATTCTTAAATTATTTAATGATTAAAAATGATAATAGAGTAATTTTAAAATGAGATTGTTGGGGATGGGATTGTGATAAAAATCTTCTAGGTGGCAGTGATATTGTTTGTGTTTGTATTGAATTTATGAAGCAAGTTCACAGATACTTATTTTTCCAAATAACCATGTATGCGAGAGATGAGTATTCTTTTCATTTTACAAGAGAAGCAGGGCTAAGAGAATTGCCCAAAGTTACAGGCACAGAGCTGTGACGGTGTAAGAACTTGAATTCAGGTTTCAGGACTTCCAAGACCAGGGCTTTGTACCTTGACCCAAAATAAAACTTGAGTAGTTTTAAGGTTACTTCTTCAAATACCATACATAGCACGCTATCACTTCAGTAGGTTTTCTGGAGTGGGTGAAGCTGCAGCATTGCCATTGTCATCCTACAATGGAGTACTGGCCAAGGTTTTGTGAAATTACTCAAATTTTTCATTGCTCAAGTTACTGTGGAAATCTGATTTCTGAAATAAGTTCCTTTTCTTTTCTTTCCATATTATCTCCTCACTTTCACCCTTGAGCAATAAATACATCTGTTCCCAAACACAAGCAAAGACCTACACGGAGAGAAATAGTGCCAGAGTCAGTGGCAATATTGCAGCTTTTCAAGCTGCCCCCGGATAACAGCCATGCCCACAGCACTAACCCACGGCACATTCAGAGTAACAGATGATCTCCAGGACAACTGCTGAAACTCCTGCCGCCTTCACTCACTCCAGAAAACCTACTGAAGGACCCGAGGAATGGAAGACTAGATTGAGGATTTGGAAAGTCACCAAGAACCAAGGCAGTGCCTCTGTCATTCTGTGGAGCAGCAGGCCTTGTTTCTGCGTCTCGTATCTGTCTGCTTGTTACTCTTCTCTCTCTGCAGGATGAAGTCTGGGTGCACGTGGCCCATCCCAGCATTCCCGGCTCTCCAAACAGACATTCCTGTGCCAGCCAGGTCCCTCTGCTGCCTGACCTGGAGTGTCTGTGCCCTGGCTCAGCCTTTGTATGGGCTCTGCCTGGGCTGGGGGTACCTTGTCACCACGGCCTGGAGCAGTACTCTCAAGGAGCATGGACAAAATGGGGCAGATACCTGTGGGTGTGGGCGATGTTACAGACACCCTGAAAGGTGTCTGTAACAGAAAGTCACCTGGGAGAACTTTGTAAAAAAAAAAAACTTCCAGGCTTTACTCTGAAGTTTTGTTCAGTCAATAGGTATGAAATAGAAACTAGGTGTCCGTAGTTTTAAATAGCTCCCTGCATGATTCTGATGCCTCCTCAGGTTTGGAAATCACTTTACTCCAATAGGTGTAAATAAATCAGTATGTGTTTGTGTTTGTGTAAGGAAATAATAGAAGGATAAATGAGAAACTAGTAAAAATGGTTTCAGAGTGGAAGTGGATGAGGACAGGGATAGCAACAAGATATCTCTCTCTCTTTCTCTCTCTCTCAACTTGTAACCCATTAAAACATTTAAAGAAGCACTTCAGCTTAACAGGAAACAAAACCAAAAAAACCCCACCTCATTTTTAAAAAGTTGATACTGAAGACCAGAAAGTATCACTGTATCTGTGGCCAGGTTTCTTACCTGTGAAGTAATTCCAGTTTTTGGTATCAGTCATTTAAATATTTATTTTTTCATCAGCATAATCTGATAGAAGTTAATACTGGTAAGCAGGAGAAGGGGGTAGACTCTAAAGGGAAATTGGAAGAATTTGGGTTCTTTGCCTTGTTCTGTAGGGATGGTACATACCTCTGTGATAGACCTGAAACCAGGAAATATGGGCCCAGGACAAAGTGCGTTGAGAAGAAAGAGTTGAAACAATGATTCTCAATTTTAGTTGTACATTAGAATCACCTGGGGTCATTTAAAAAATAAAAATCGGCCGGGTGCGGTGGCTCACGCCTGTAATCCTAACACTCTGGGAAGCCGAGGTGGGTGGATCATTTGAGCTCAGGAGTTCAAGACCAGCCTGAGCAAGAGCGAGACCCTGTCTCTACTAAAAAAATAAAAAGAAATTAGCTGGGCAACTAAAAATATATAGGAAAAATTAGCCGGGCATGGTGGCGCATGCCTGTATTCCCAGCTACTCAGGAGGCTGAGGCAGTAGGATTGCTTGGGCCCAGGAGTTTGAGGTTGCTGTGAGCTAGGCTGACACCATGGCACTCTAGCCTGGCAACAGAGTGAGACTCTGTCTCAAAAAAAATAAATAAAAATAAAAATCTCCGTTAGTATATACACATGCACACATACCCAATCTAGGACAATTATTCTTAGTTTTTAAAGCTTTTTATTTATTTATTATAATTTTTTTTTACTTGAACGCCCTTTCAGGAAACCTTAAAGCTTCTTAAAATTGGTTCTTAAATAACCACAGATAGTAAAAGACCAATTCAATCAGAATTTCTGTGCGTGAGAGCAGGCCTTTTTTAAAGCTCCATGGATGAATCCAGTGTGTAGCCAAGTTTGAGAACCACCAGATTAGAGTAACAAGAAACTTATCACCATCACAACTTTGCCTGTTTCCCTTTTATGTCTTTTATCATTTTAATTTATTAATCAAAAGCATTTCTTGAATGTTTCATTTGTACCAGACATGATTCTGAGTATATTATGTCTTTAATTTATTCTTCCATGTTTTCTCTCACTATTACCTCTTACCACCGGTTAACTTTTTGAAAAGTCTAACCTGTTTCCCTCTTTCTGTCTTTCATGTCCTTCCTTCTCATCTTCTTCTTTCTTTTTAAAACCTTTTTTACACATATAACTTTTAACATAAGCAGATAATTTTTATTTTTTAACTTTTTGTTCTGAAATAATTGTAGACTTACAAAGATAGCACAGAGAGTTTTCATATATCCACCTTTCACTAATGTGTATGTCTTATTTATCTATAGTAAAATTATTAAAACCAAGGATTTAAAACTGGTACAATACTCTTAACTAGACGTGGACCTTGTTTGGATTTCCTCGTTTTCCCACTAATGTCATTTTTCTCTTCTCAGCTCCTACATAGCGTTTAATTGTTGTGTCTCCCAGGTCTCTTCCAGCTGTGACATTTCTTTGATTTTTCCCTGTGTTTCATGACCATGGCACATTTGAAGAATACTGGACTGCTATTTTGTAGACTTTCCTCAATTTGAGTTTGTCTGATATCATCTCATAATTGGAACGAGATTGCGCATTTTAAGCATGCAAGAATACCACAAAAGTGATGTTGTACCCTTCTTTCAATGCATCATATCCGAGAGTTTGTGATGTTGCCATGTCTTATTCATGGAGACGTTAACTTTAATCACTACGTTAAGGTGGTGTCTGCGTGTTTTCTTCTTTTGAATTAGCAAATATCTTGGGGGATGTCCTTTGAGGCTATGATCAAATTTTTACTCACTAATTTTAACATCCATCCATGGATCTTGTCTGAAACAATGATTATTATGGTATTTGCCTAATGGTGATTTTTTCCTATTTCCTTCCTGTCTTCTATATTTTTTAATTGGAGTGCTTCTGTAAAGAAGGGCTGTCTCTTCTCCCCCATTCAGTTACTGATGTCAATGTGGACTCATGCATACTTGTCTTATTCTGTGAATCTAATCCAATGCTATCATTATTTCTGTTGTTCCTCAAATTGTTAAATTTCAACCTTTCTTTGCTCCTCACCTCAGGTTGGCCTTAAGGTCCTTTCAACAAGCCTCATCCTTTTTTGAGTATGCTTTTAAGTGTGCTACTGGATGTGGTTACTTCTAGGTCTTCTCAGCAGACAGAGCTAGGAAAATGCATGTATGTATACTAGCCCACACATCACATATACGTCTAAATTTCTGTATCTGTCTGTGTATATGTTGAAAACTATGAGTTCGTACAAAGCAAAAGTGGGAGCATCACTTGAAACCAGGAATTCGAGACCAGCCTGGACAACATGGCAAGCCCGTCTCTGTAAAAAATTTAAAAAGACAAATTAGTTGGGCATGGCACACGCCTGTAGTCCCAGCTGCTTGAGAGATTGAGGCAGGAGGATCACTTGAGCCCAGGAATTGGAGGGGGCTGTCTCTAAAAAAAAAAAAACAAAAAAAACAAAAAAGACATGAGTTTATATGGATATCTCAGATTCTAATCCAACACTGCATGATTTATTTTAGCTGTCCCCCTTATTGGTATTTCTTTCACCAGACTGGCTCTCATTGTCCTTGTTCAGCTCTATTCTCTATGAAGTAGTGTCAGAATGGCTAACTGGTATCCTTGTGAGAAACAAATTTGCTAACTAGGTAACAGGATCGTGTGCAGTTCCTTCTGACTTTAGCTTTACAGTATCCAGTCAAAATACTGTTTCCCGAGTTTTTTCCTCATGGTCCTCCTCAGTGTGGTTATATTATTCGTTTGTAATAGTTAGGTTCATTTGTTACTGTGATATATTACTCAGGTTCTAAGGGCCAGCTATACAGAGGTGTACCCAGGGCAGTATCACTCTGTCCTCATCCCTATCACCCTGTTCCCATTTCCCCTTCACCCTTTCCCACCTGTCCCCTGTAGATAGCCAGTCTCTTTGGTTTCTGATTTATCCTTCCTATATTTGTACAAATAAGCAGACGTGTATATTTCTTATTATCCCTTATATGAAGAACAGTATAGTATTGATCTATTTTGTACCTTGCTTTTTTCACTTTACAGTATGGAATTCACTCCATGTCAGTTCTTAGAGATCTTCTTTATTCATTTTTACTGCTGCATTGCACTCCATTGTGTGGATGTACTGTATTGTATTCAACCTCTCTCCAGTATATGGGCATTTAGGTTGCTTCCAATATTTTGCAACTACAAGTAATGCTGCAGTGAATAACCTTGTACATATGCATTTTCATATCATTAAAGGTGTATAGGGTAGATTCGCAGAAGTAGCATTGCTGGGTTAAAAGATCAGTGTACATACATAATTTTGTTAGGTATTGTCAAATTACCTTCCAGAAGAGTTGTACTGTTTGCATTCCTACCAGCAGTATATGAAGCTACTTGCATATATTTTAAAACTTCACATACAAATGAGTGATTATCAAATTTTGTTCAGGATCTTTTCCTTCTCTGCTTCCTCTTCTACCATGGTGGGTTGCAAAAGCAACTAACTACAGCAGCTTTTTCATGGAAAGAAGTAAAATTAGTCTCCCAGAGCTAACTGGAGATTTTCTTACTGGCATTTTGGAGTTATAATTATGTATTACATTTTTTCACTTTACCTAGTTTAGCATCTGTTATATAACATCTCACCACCTGCTTAGTTGTGCAGGCAGCTTTTTTCAGTTTAGATAATACTGTGTACTTCAAGTTTAAACATTTCTCCACCTTAGAGAGTCATTTTCCACATGTCTGAGGCAGGTGTTTAATGTTTCTGACGACAATGAGGCAGTTCGTAAGAGACTTGCATTTCTTCACTCCTTTATGTTTCAGTGATGAAGACAGTTGTCTAAGCCTCTCTTTTTTTGTCTTAACTCTTTGGGATACAGCTTACAAAAGTGTGTGAGGGTTGCCCTGATGAAGTAGGTCATCCTCTTTGCAAATTGTAGCACCCTGTCCTACTACCTGCTCTCCCTTGGGTTCCCTGGCTCGAGGCCTTCACCTTTTGGGTTTTCCCAGTCTACTGGTTCTCTCTGGCCTGGCCTGGATTCGAACAGATTTCAATTCTCTTGATCTTTCCACTCCCACTCTACAGGAACCCAACTGTTAGTGTGTCTCATCTTGCTCACAGGCTGCTAATATATGCTGGAGAAAATCACTTAATTGTCATGATTGGCACCACTGAAAATCTCTAGATTCTAATTTCTGCTGGGTCTTCAACATGATTTTTTACTTGTCCCTATTTGGGTCCTTTTCTCACCTCCCCCCATATCTGGTTTGCCTTTACATCTTCTGCCTTCTCCTCTCCCCTTCTCCCACACCTCATTTGCAGCACATATTTGCCTCTTGTATCAGGGGAGACAGGTTTTGGCTTATCCTGAGGAAATAGGTCTAAATAGCCAGAACCAGCCCGGCATAGTGGCACACTCCTGTAATCTCAGCACTTTGGGAGCCCAGGGCAGGAGGATCGCTTGAGACCAGGAGTTGGAGACCAGCCTGGGCAACATAGCAAGACCCCCATCTCCACCAAAAATGGAAAAATTAGCTGGGCGTGGTGGCACATACCTGTAGTCCCAGCTACTCAGGAGGCTGAGGCGAGAGGATTACTTGAGCCCAGGAGTTAGAAGTTACAGTGAGCTATGACTTCACCACTGCACTCCAGCCTGGGTGACAGAGCAAGACCCTGTCTCAAACAAAAAAGAAAAAAAAATGGGTTTTGGAGGTCAACACACGTGGGTTTGAATCCCATTTCTGCCAGCTAATAGTTATGTTATCATGAACAAGTTAATTGATCCCTCCCCTCTGCCTCAGTTTCTTTATCTGTAAAATAGGGGTTATGCTTCACAGGGTTGTGGTAAAGATAGTGTTAATACGTAAGGGTTTTCCTAAGTTTCTTAGCACTGTGACTATGGTCGTTATGATTAATGAGGCCTTCTCTCATTTTCTTACTCTGCTTTAGGGCCAGAGGCACATACATGGAGCCTGTGCTGCTACCCTTGAATGCTAGCCATTGGAGGAGACTTAATGTCCTTCGTCTATGTTGGTATTACTTCTAGCTGTTCTAGTTAATTGCTAGCCTGTTCACCTGGACTGTTCTCAAATTCTTTCCCAGCGAAGGTGGGAGGGAATAACTGAGGAGGAAGGAAACGTAGGGGAATGACCAGGAAGTGGGTAGCCCCTTTGTTTCAGCTAGGTCTCCCTTTCATATGACAGGTTCAGAACACAGTGAAATTACAAAGATTACTTCTAAATGGTACCGCTTTGGATTAGAGAGTATCTGTTACAGAGAATACTAAGTCTGACTTTGCTACCCTAGCGTGCATCAAATAAAACATAGCTGCTTGGTTGTGAATGTTTAGGATAATGGATAGTCACAATACTAAATCCTGATAGGGTATCTTAGATCTAGACTTATTTTTCCTATTCACAGGGAGAGAAATGTTAGTTTTTCATATGAATCACTACAGGTTTTCATCTTTCCGTGTCTATGCATACATATGTATAATTGAGCGTGGGGTTGTTTTTCATTGTCTGTATACATACCAAATTTTTGTCCTTCAGGAAGAAGCCTGAACATGGAATAATGGAATCTTCTTTTTGTAGCTTGGGCAACATTATCAAGGCATATGTAGAGGGCATGGCTGAGTTAGGGCTAAAACTTAGACCTCCTGATTTGAAGCCTGGTGTTCTTTTCTGGTGTTACCTCCTTATTAGGGTATCATATGATGAATGGTAATACATAATAATATATAAAATAATTTTTAAAACATAATACCTTTTTTTTTGAAGGCTTACTTTCTTTCAGGCTGCACCTGCCATTTCTGTAATCTTCACAACCCTTGGGCTGTACTCATTTTTCAGCCAAGCAAATGGTCGCTACAGATGTTAAGTAACTCAACCAGTGCCTCTCAGCTAATGAGGGATAGGGCCAGAATTGAAACCTCACCTGGTCTTTAGCCTCTGTTTTATTACTGAAGAGATTAAAAAATGCTATGCAGTGTTTGTTCAAGCTCTGAGCTCCCCAGATTACCTTTTATGGAGAAGGTTGTATACGTATGTGTTAATGACATCAGATTGTAAGCCATGGTACCTATAGTATATTGGAATATTGACTCTTAAAATAATATAAAATTATGAGTAAATGCAGAGCATTTACTCTTACTGGTTTTATAGCTGAAATGACTTTATGCTTTTATTTGTTCACTTAATTGTTTGCAGCCTCTAAAAAAACCTTCTTGGTTAGTGAATTAAGAGAACCAAACTAAAGTAAGGAATACATTTTCTCTTAAAGCAGTCATTAGTATTATCTACCTACTTATTTTTGGAACATTAATTTGGATCAGTCTAACTTACTTAGCATCTGAAGACAAGTTAATTTTTATCTGTGAAACAGAGTACTGTAGTTTTATGTTCAGATAATTAAAGTTCACTAAAATGGGTGCTTATAGAACAGCTTAATCGCTTTCTCTAAAAATAACCCATTCACAGTTGATAGGTAGCATTTTAGTTGCTTAACAACATGCACAGAGTATATAGTGCTTATGCATAAGCTGTCTACTTCATTTAGACACACTTTATAATCCACATATAGTGTTGAGCCTCTGCTGTGAGATATGACAATAATGACAGGGGGCTAGGCAGGATGGGAAGAAAACCTGAACATACCAGAAATTTTATGTCACAGTCTTTGAAATGATTGTGAAAGGCTGGGCATTTATTCTAATGATACTGCCATTACTCAAAACCTACTTGGAAAATTTCCTTTGACATTGCCTTCAGTATGAGCTTATGAACCATGAAAAACCATCAACCCCATAATTTTGTAGCACAGCTCAGTTTTTTTTTAAAAAAATCACCTTTTGAGGTATAATATATATGCAATAAAGTGCATCTTTTTTCAGCATACAGTTCAGTGAAGTCTTGACAAATGTATGTTGTCATGTAATCGCCACCACAGTGAAGAAACAGAACATGTACATCACTCCAGAGAGCTCTCTTGTGTCTCTTTGCAGTCAGTCTGTGCCTTGGGTAACCATGGACCAGTTTTCTATCACTGTAGATTAGCTTCAGCTTTTCTAGAATTTTATGTAAATGGAATCAAAAAGTGTGTCCTCCTTTTGTGTCTGGCTTCTTTCACTTAGCATAGTGTTTTTCAGATTCATCCTTGTTGCACATTTCAGTGGCATTTCCCTTTCATTGCTGAGTACTGTTCCATCGTATGGTTGTACCATACTTCGGTTACCCTTTCCTTGTTGATTAACATTTGGGGCTGTTAGGAATAAAGCTCCTACAACATTTGTATACCAGTCTGTGTGGACATATATTTTCATTTCTCTCGGGTAAATAGGAGTGGAATTGCTAGGTTGGGTAAGCATGGATTTACCTTTTTCAGAAACAACCAAACTGTTTTCTGTAGGGCATGTACCATATTGCAATCCCACCTCAGTATATGCACCCTCACCAACACTTGGTATGGTCAGTCTTTTTTATTTTAGCCACTCTAACGGGTATGTGGTTTCAATTTGCATTTCTCTTGTGACTGACTCATCAGTCATAATTTCATGTTTGTTGTCACACAGGAAATGTCTGTTATTATCTTTTGCCTATCTTTAATATTGGGTGGTTGTCTTATCTTGAATTCGTAAGAGTTCTGTATATGTTCTAAATACGAGTCCTACATGTTGCAAATTTCTTTTCTCTCATCCGCACAGCTCACGTTTGACCACAGTGATACTGTCCAGCTTGCTCACTATCTCATTCACGGATTTCACTCAGCCTTTCCCTTCCAGTCTAAAACCGTCTCCTCTGTCATCACTCTTGTACACTCTAGGGACTTTACTATCCACTTCAGAGGTGCGGTGGTTTTTCTTTTTCTCTTCTTCTTTTCAAACTCTTTTACTGACCTGGGAGTGCTGGATGCTACATGTCCTGCAGTTTTACACAGTGAACTGATCTGCTCGAAATGCCAGTTATGTGCTTGTTGCTTAGCCCACACTGTTAGCAATCGTCTCTCACTGGTACCATTGCAGTGCTCTGAATGGTTTCCTTTTTTTACTTTCCCTTTTTACAGTTCAGTTCCTATCTTAGCTAGAGAGACTATTTAAAACTATAAGTTGGGTACTTTTATTCCCCAGTGTAAAATAGAGGGTGCTCTTAAGATAAATCTTAAATCCTTAGCGTAACCACTAGGTCACTGCCTATTTCTTCAGCCTCATCATGAGCCATGTGCTCTGCTTGGTACACTCTAGCAACAATGGCCTTCTTAGGGGTCTGTCCACAAATACTCCAGTCTGACCCCTCCCTGCTCATAGAATACTTGCCTTCTTTGCCACCACCCAACCTGGCTAATTCTTGCTCATCTTTCAGGTCTCTGTTTAAATGCCTCTGTAACTGTCTTAGAGAAAAAGAGCCCTCCGTGAGCCCTTTATTAAAAGGATTTGTTTTGTAAAATTCGGATTTGGTCAAAAGTCCACACTCAAGGATCCAGGTGGCCACATGTGGCCTTGAGGCCACAAGTTCCCCACCCCTTGAATTTCTCTAATTAGCCTTAATAACGTTAATTAGATTACTTGCATTTTCCTTAGCATTCATCATAATTTATTTATAATATAGTCATACAATAAATACATTTATATAATTCATACTAATACCTATGTCTCTTTATAGCTCTCCCAAATTATTTAAAGTTTATGAGGGCAGAGAGCTTTCTATTTTCTCTGCTGTATCCACAGTGCTTAATGCAATGTTGATGAATAATTGGTATTTGATAAATAAATAAAATTGACTTTTTAACATTTGAATGTTTTTAACGTTATTTCATGCGCATCCTTCAAGATCCCAATCTGATATTCCTTTCTCTTGAATACAAACTTCTCTCCTAGTTTCCTGTGTCTACCATTTCCACTGAATCTATAAATTGCCCTTATATTAAATAACAAGAGTTCTTAGTCTTTTTTATGCCATGGGTCCTTCAGGCAGTTGGTGAAACGTGTTGCTCCTTCTCAGGTTAATGTTTTTAAATGAATAAAATAAAATATGTGAGATCACGAAGGAAATCAGTTATACCAAAATAACATTTTTGAAATATTAAGAAAATAAGTCTTTTACATAATGTGCTTCTTTACTAATACCTTAAATAGCAAGATCAAGCAGTAGGTCTAAGAATTACTGTAATTTCAAAGTAGTGATGGGTATAAATGTTGTGAGAATTACAACTGTAGTCTTCTCACTGGTCTTCCTGTTTCTAGTTTTAGCCTCCTTCAATCAGTTCTATACCTGTATTTCTGATTGTGCTACTCTCGTTTTCTATTATCAGAGCAAAGTATAGATTTCTCAGCTTTCCAGTAGTATCACCTTTTGCTCTTCCCTGGACAGGCGTAAACTCTAGCTGTACTGAACTGTCCAGTACTGGCACTCAGCCTTTCATGCCTTAGCTCCTGCAGCACCTTCCTTCTACAACGCCTTTCTCATGGGCCGCCTATTAGAATCCCGCCTGCTTTTTAAGGCACTATTAAATACCACCTCCTTAAAGAAGTCTACAGATATTAACATAGAGCAGCACCTGACATATAACCAGAACTCAATAAAATGTAGCTATTGTTAAAAAAAAATTACTCATAACTTCTTTTCAATATCACCGTCACCTGATCCCTAGGAAATAAACTGTAAACATTTTGAGTAACATATGTCTGTGAACCAAGGCAAAGCGGTATTATCAGTAAGTGTAAGCAAGTATAATGCAAAGCAAGTGCATCAGTGATCAGTGTTTAGAATTTAGTTTTGCTCTCAGTTTGAATATTTATCAGTTTTATTATACCAGAGCACAATGAGAAAATGATTTAATAGGCGTGGACATTTCTTACCCTCTATACTTAGTCACAAAAAACCTACCAATCTATAATAAGATAGATTTAGAGTACTGTCAGTCTTTTTTTTTTTTTTTTTTTGTAAAACAGTCCTCAAGCTCCTAAGAATTCTGTGGGTTTTTTTTTACATTTTTAATGTACTCTAATTGCTATTGAGTATACATCTGCCTCATGCACCAAAAACAGAAACCTTGACACAGGGAGAAACAAGACTTAAAAGTACTTAAATGTCAACTATTGTTGCTTTTTACACAGTAATAAATATGGCATTGAAAGGAATAGGCGGTGTGAAAGGTACCCAGTGCGAGCGGACTGTGTAGAAATGGCCACTCAAGCCCCACAGTACAGACACACACGGGAAGCACGCAGTGGCTGTCCTGCAACTGAAGCTGTGGGGATCAGGCGGGTTCGCTGCTTCCTGAGTTTGGGGGCGACTGGCAGCACTGGAGAATAGTAATAGTGCTCAGTGCCCTACTTTCAGGGCCGTGGACAGACCCGAATGCATCTAGAGAAAAGCAAGTACATTCAGGATGGGGGTGGGGGGGGAAATGAACATTATGAGAAATAGTCAAAGAAGTAACTGTCAGCGAAAGGAACTGTATTGTACTACAAAAAGTAAAGCTATTCAAATAAAGTCTTAAGAATAAAGTTTAGTTCCTAAGCTCTAATAACATAACAAGAAATCCTGAAACTTTGAAATAATACCTCTTTAAAGTATAAAAGGTACAGTTTTCATACAGCAATTTGGAAGAGGCCGTTTCCTCCATGTACTGCATTTTTCCCCCTAACAAGACTGCTGCTGTCAGTCCTATCTGGCAAATAGTAGTAGATTCGAAGTGTCTCTTATGTTTCTCAGAGTCCAGAATATATAAAAGTATTCCTACATGTCCAAGTGGAAATCTGAAAATATTTACTTTCTCTTACAGTCTAAGGGATGAATGTCGTTAAGTGTCTAACTGCAGCTGGTCTGGGCTGATACTTGGATGTCAGAAAGTTTTCACTGTGTTTAATGATAGTTTCTTTCCACTATTAACTGGCACCTATTGTGTAGTTTTAAAATCAGTGTTGGAGAGAGCACTTATATGTCTTTTTTCCTGGATATTAACACTTTTATAGAAATAAGTAATTACTTTCCCTTAGATTTTGTACACATGACAACAGTTAAACGTATGGTAGGTCACTTGATCTTGTTCCACAGCTCACTGATGCTGTTTTCTCCCCATGCCCAGTGTCCCCCCCCCCCCCGTTAGTGTTATATTTTGGATAGTTTCTGCTGCTGTGTCTTCTGGTTCACCACATTTTCCATCAGGGTGTGATCTATTGCTAATCCCAGCCATTGTATTTCTTTAACTCTAGAAGTTTGGTTTGGGTCTTTTTTATACCTTTCGTTTGTCTCCTTATTCTCAAGTGCCTCTACTTTCTTAAACATATGGAGTGCGTTTATAATAGCTGTTTTAATATTCTTGTCTGCTAATTCTATCATCTCTGCCTTTTCTAGATTTGGTTTTTGATCGATTTTTCTTTTCATTATGGATCGTAATTTCCTGCTTTTTGAGATACCAGTAAATTTTGGTTGGATATAAAATGTTGTGAATTTTGCATTATTGAATGCTAGATTTTTGGGGTATTCCTTTAAATATTTTGGATTTTTTTTCTGGGATGCCAATAAGTTACCTGGAAACAATTTGATCCTTTAAGGCTTGATTTAAATGTTGTTTAGGCAGGTCCAGAATAGCCATTTAGTCAAAGACTGATTTGTCCCCAGTACTGAGGCACTTTTGTCCCCTTCTGAGGACTCAATTTGATGCCTTGTGTGTTAGGGGGTCTTTCTTCTCTAGTTGATCGGACGGGAACTATTGCCAGCTTTGTCACACATGGATCATTCCACCCACTCCACCTACTGTTCTTTGCCCTGCCTTGGAATTTCATCGAGCACGTGCTCTGATCCGTATTCAGCTGAAGACTCAAAGGAATTGTCTGCAGATCTCCCCAACTCTCTCCGTGAAGTTCTCTTCTTTCCAGTACTCTGCCCCACAAATTCTGACTGACTTGGACTCTCGGAACCCCACATTCTGTCCTCAGCCCAGGGAGACTGCCAGGCTCCATTTGGATCTCCCCTCTCTGAAACCCTCCAGGCAGTAGGCTGAGGCCATCGTAGGCTCACCTTGCTGCCCTGCGCTCCCTGTTTGATGCCAGAAAACTGTTGTTTCATATATATTAATACACTGTCTGGGTTTTTTTAATTGTTTAAGGCATGAGAGTAAATCAGTGTTCCTCCATCATGGCTGGAAGCAGAAGCCTGTGAAGTTATTTAGAACTTTAAGAACTCGTTTAAAATCTCAGGTATTTATTTTAAGCTGCCGTGTCTTATATAACCTACATTTTATTGGTTACTTTTCCTCCCAATGGAATAGACAAGAAATTTAAATCACTCATTATCCCACTTATAGCTTATTTTATAAATTGCCCCCTTTGTATAAATATTTTCAATCTGCAATCTGTAATTTTATTTTGAATCTTTAAGTAATATGATCTTTGTACTTATTTTAATGGCTGCGCAATGACCCGTTAATATTCCATCATGTATTCTTATGCTTGGCAATATAGGTTTTGTTCTTTTAGGTAGTGCGGGAGTATCTTTAGATCTCATCCCTATGCTTAAGTATCCTCAGAGGGAGAGAGGCAGGTGAAATGATGTCTTTCAATTTGCATTGAGTATTTTAGGCCATAGAGGTATTCAGTAAATGTTTGTCAAATGACTGAGGTGGAACTTAACTTACAAAATTCAGTTAGGTAAGGTTTTCAGTTATCTTTTTAGGAATATTTTTGTCCATCAGCATTTACCTGTATTCTTATTGGAGATGAAAATAGCTGATTATGAAATGTTTGTTGCCTTCTAGTTATTAAATTAAGCCCCTATTATTGACATGCTAATTATTTTGAAAATTTTAGAGGTATCCTTTAGTGGAATGCCTTTTTTAATTAAAATTTTATGTTGGAATAATTTTAGATTTACAGAAAAGTTGCAAAGATACCTGTATGTCCCTCACCCAGTTTCAGTTTCTCCTGATGTTAATATCTTACTTTACTGTAGTACGTTTGTCCAAACCAAGAAGCCAACACTGATGTGTAACTGTTAACTAAACTCCAGACTTTATTCACATTTCACCAGTTTTTCCACTTGATGTCTTTTTTCTGTTCCAGGATCCAATCTCAGATGCCACATGCATTTAGTAATCATGTCTACTCAGTCTCCTCTGGTCTGTGATAGTTTTTTACTCTTTCTTTTCATGACCTCGACAGTTTTAAGAAGTACTAATCAAATCAAGTATTTTGTAGAATGTCCCTCAAATTGGGTTTGTCTGTTGTTTTTGTCATTATTAGATTGGGGTTATGGGTTTGGGGAAGATTACAGAGGTGAGATGCCCTTCTTATTGTATGGTAGGGGTACATGTCACCACCATGATATCACTGGTGATGTTCACCTTGATCACTTGGTTGAGGTAGTATCTGCTGAGTTTCTCTACTGTAAAGTTACTATTTTTCCATTTCCAAATTCTGTTACTTGGAAACAAGTCACTAAGTCTAGCCATCCCTCAAGGTGTGAGGGATGGGCTCAAGACTACATTTGAAATATCTTTGGGCTACTTAGGCCTGGGGCTCATTGGTATTTCAGGTATCTTGGGGCTGGGGCTACAACAGGTGGATGCCACGTTGTCAAGAGCAAAGTACTTGTGGCTGGCTAACATTGTGTTCCTTATGGCATTTGTGGCTTACCTACAGGATTTTTATTATCAGATCTTCCATGGGGAGGCATCAGATAGGCATAATATTTTGTTTCTCCCCTGCAAATTTGGCTACAATTGCTATAAAAAAGATATGAGCAATTTAGAGTATACAGTTCTGCCTTTGAGGAATTTGGTCTAATTGGATGGAGATAATTTGAACAGGACCCAGCTAGGAAACATGACATTTGTGAAATCGGCACCCATTTCTTCTGAGTCTGCCCTTGGCCCTTTTATCCAGAGCCGTGGCTCCCACTCAGAGTTGGCTAAAAGGGTTCCTTGCTTCCAGATTACATGCTGCACCACCCTCCCCGTTCCATCCTTTCAACAAACTGCTGCCTGAGGAAACTTTATAAAAATAAAAATGTTGCCATGCTTAAAATCTCTGCTTAAAATCCTTTTGTGGCTCCCCGAGGATAAAATTGTAGATACCTAGGTACGGCCTGGCCCTGGCTTACCCTCTAGCTTCACCCTTGCTGTGTCCCCTCCTGGCCCACTCACTGCTCCACTACACCCGGTCCCCATGAGCCTCTGCACCTTGGCACATTGGTCTGCTCTGCCTGGAATTTACTCTCCCTTTTCACCCCCTGACTGGCCATCAGGAGCCTTCTCTCTCACCGCACCTGGTCCCCCACCTTCAACCCACCACTGCTTTCATAACACTGCCTCTCTCAGTTGTCTACCTCGATTTTCTACTTGTTCTCCTCCTACTTGCCTTATTAGCACTCTTTAAAAAATAGTCAACTGTTCACTCTTGGGAAAGGAAAAAAAAGAAAAAGTTTAAAATAATAAAATAAATAGTAGTATATAGTCAGCTCTACTCTCCACTCCTATCCCTCTTCCCTCCATTTACTTACGTAGGCCGAAGTTACCACGCACGTTCTCATGCAGATTCAGTGAGTGCTTTCCATCCCTCTCTTTCTCAGCCTCTCTTGTTTGGAACTCTTTCCTTTGGCTTATGGAACTCCACTCTCTCTGCCACATGGTTAATCATGTGGGCTTCAGAGTTGGACAGCAAGGGTTCTCGTTCCATTATCATTTATTACTTCCACACTCGGTTCCCCGTCCTCATCTCCTGAGTTCTCTCCTCAGGCCTCTCTTCTCCACATCATTTCTCTGCAGCAGTGCTATCCACTGCAGCTTCTGTTAAGGACTCCCAACCTCCATCTCTCTCAGGATGCTGCAGGAAGGACAGGACCATGGTCTCCTCCCTCTGAGTTGCCCACAGGCATCCTTATGTCTTTAAATCAGGATGTTCATAACTGCCCATGGCCCCCACCCCCATCTTCAGTTTGCACCTCCCAGGCCCAGGCCCACCTCTCATGTTTGCAAGGCCTAGGTCAAGAATACAAATGCGACCCCACATACTGTGAAAAATCAAGCTAAGAAACATTAAGTAGAATATATTTTCTCCTCCCACCATGACAGGTAGACCTTCTTGATGACCTGGAAGGCCAGGTTCAAATAGAGAATTCTTAGACTTGTAGAGTTCTGTGCCAGCAGTTCCAGGAGGGCAGGCCTCCAGCATCTCCCTCTTCCCTTCCCAGCCACGGTGCTGTCCCCCACTGTGAGCTTGAGCTCCTGGGTATGGCCTGCCACCTGCACAGTCTGTCTAGGTGCACTGTACACCTGCAAACAGCTGCCCCTTGGCCACCCCTCAGGTACACACACTGGGCATAGACCTGCACAACCCTAGTTTCAGGGAATTCTGGGCTCTTGATGGCCCTGTTCCCCAGACCCCAAAAACCTCCTCATGAGAAGGGGCATGGCTGGGTGGGGGCCAGTGGTCCCTCAGATGGCTCAGTTTCCCTCTCCATGTTTTCCTCTTGCTTTTCTTTGTGCCCTTGCTTTTCTGACAGAAGCCTCTCATCATTCAGGATATGGCTTGTATAGGCCTCATCTTCTTTTAATCCTTCCTTTAACACTCGATTTGGAATTAATCTACTCAACTTCTTGTGTCAGAAGTACTTTACTATAATAAAAGGCGGAGTACGTTGTGTGCTCCTGTCTCCTTCCCTCACTAAATTGCAAGTTTCTTAAGAGCAGGATCATTGTTTGTCATTGCCACCAGTCCTTACATGAGGTCTCACAAATGAGAATTGCCTGAGAAGTGTGTCTTGAATTCACCACAGTTCTGGCGTCACTCTTGTGTTGTTGTGGTAACCCTATCAAAACAGGAAATGAAGTTAGTTTAGCATGACTTGTTCATAATTGACTCATGCTGCTTCCCTTTTCTCCCCTAAGCAATCACAAAACATCTGTTAAATAATCTCCTCCAGAGTTGTGTGGACATCTGCTTCCACATTTAGTGGTCAGTACTCTTCTGGAATCTCTCTGTTCCCACCTACCCCAGCTCTGGAATGGACCATGTATCCAAAGAGCCCTGGTTCCCTTTTTTTTTTTTAAATAAAGTGTAAAGTTGGATAAGTTTGTACACATTATGTATTCCTTGAAACCATCAACACAATTAGGATAGTGAACATATTCATCACCTCCAAGTCACCTGGTTACCATTGGTAATTCACCCTCCCCAGGCAACCCTACTTATCTGCTTTCTATCCCTATAGATTAGTTTATGTTTTATATAAATGAAAGTACTTTTCTTTTGGTCTGGCTTCACTTAAGCATAATTATTTGAGATTCATCTGTGTTGTGTGTATCGGTAGTCCATTCCTTATTTTCAAATAGCAGAACCGACCTGTTTTGAGAATTGAGATGAGTGTGTTCACCTCCAGCCTTGACCTCCTCCCATTCCCCACAATTTATGGTCTTAGGATTGAATTCATCTGAGACTTGAGGCTGTGTTCATGTAAGATGACTGGGTACTCTCAATGTCTTGAGCTCTTCAAGGGGAGAGTGTTATTAATAACCTTTGTGTCCTAGTGTTAGAGCAGTCCTCAGTACATAGAAGATACTAACCCAATGCTGGATAAAAGTGTCCTCCCTTATTTTCTGTGCGGTTTTCTTTAAAAAAAAAAAAAATGCCCAATTCCAGGTTTTGTTTTGTTTGAGACAGGGTCTCTGTTGCCCAGGCTGGAGTGCAGTGGTGTCATCATAGCTCACAGCAACCTCAAACTCCTAGGCTCAAGTGATCCTCCTGCCCCCCTCCCCGGAAGCTGGGACTACAGGCCAGCACCACCACGCCCGGCTAATTTTTGTATTCTTTATAGAGATGGGGTCTCACTCTGTTGCCCAGGCTGGTCTCAAACTCCTAAGCTCCAGTGATCCTCCCACCTAGGCCCCCCCAAAGCGCTGGGTTTATATAAATAGATGTGAGCCACTGTGCCCCGCCCCAATTCCTGTTTTAAAGATTATTCTCTGAGGTGAGAATGAGGTTAAATGAAGACATTTTGCACTCCTTCCAATAATAATGTAATTTCTTTTTCAAATCTTTTTGTATTGGTAAGGAATTCCAAAATGATTGTGCTTTCTCCTTTGAAAGGGTATTCCACTAGTATTTTTGGTTTTTATCCCTAATTTAAAAAGTACTAAAAATTGTTTTGTATTTTATTTTTTTGAAGAGATTCATATGGCTCATAAGTCAAAACAGTATAGAGAGGTATATGGGGAAAGGTTACCCTCTCCTCTCTCTGTCCCTCCCTCCATCCCCACTCCTATTACTTCCTTATGTCTCCTTTTAGAGTTTTTTAAATGCAAATATAAGCAAATGTTAATGTATATTACTTTAATTCTATATTAGAAACAACATAATATACTAGCCACTTTTTTTTTTCACTTACTAGATCTTGAAGATCTTTCCACATCATTTTTTTAGCTGCATAATATTCCGTTGTATGGATAGCCGTTCCCCTATTGATGGGCATTTTTAATTAAAGTTTTTATTGTGAAATAATTATAGATTTATATATAGTTGTAAGAGACAATACAAAGGGATTCCAGTTTCCTCCAGTGATAGTATCTTACATACTATTGTTCAGTAACACAACAGGCAGATTGACACTGATGCAAATCTGCAGAGTTCATTCACATCTCACTGGTTTTGTATGCACTCATTCATGTATGTAATTCTGTGTGATTTAATCATGTATGTAGGTTCATGTAACCAGTGTCATTCTTTTTTGACATCCCTTGAAATGTCCGATTTTTTTTTTTTCCTCTTTAGCATGTCTTATTCTTCCTTTTAAAAAATTTCTTTAAAAGCTGGGTGCAGTGGCATGTGCCTATAGTCCCAGCTACTCAGGAGACTGAGGCAAGAGGGTTCCTTTGAGCTCAGGAGTTCAAGATCAGCTTGGACAACATAGTGAGACTTCATCTTGTTTTACAAAAAACAAAACAAGCAAACAAACAAAACCCAACTCAGTTATAGTAAAAAACAAAACAAAACAAAAACAAAATTTGCTGTCTTAACCATTAAAAAAATTTTTTTTTGTCTTAACCATTTTTAAGCATACAGTTCAGTAGCACAGTTAAGTGTCTTCACATTGTTGTACAGCAGATTTCTAGAACTTTTTCATTTTGGAAAACTGGAACACTGTACTCATTGAACACATCTTCCCGTTTTCCCCTCTCCCCAGCCTTTGGTAACCACCATTCTACTTTCTGATTCTGTGAGTTTGATAACTTTAGCAGTATTTCTGTTTTTATGACTGGTTTATTTCAGTTGGCATAATATCCTCAAGGTTCATCCAGGTTGTAGCATGTGATAGAATGACCACCTTTTTGTTGTTGTTTTTTCCCCCAAATTTATTGGCATAATTGACAAATAAAAATTGTATATATTTATGGTTTACAGTGTCGTGTTTTGATATATGTATACACTGTGAAGTAATTTCCACAATCTAGCTAATTAACATATCCATCACCTCACATAGTTAACCTTTGTTTGTGTGTGGTGAGGACAGTTAAGATCTCCTCTCTTTCCTGCATGCTATACAGTATTATTAATGTTAACTATAGTCACCATACTGTACATTAGATCTCCAGAACTTACTCATTCTGCATAGAGACTTTGTACCCTTTGACCAACATTTCCCCGGTTCTACCACATCTCAGCCTGTCACAACTACTGTTCTGTCCTCTGCTTCTATGATTTTTTTTTTTAGATTCCACATGTAAGTGAGATCATTCAATATTTGTCTTTCTATGCCTGGATGATTTCACTTAGCATAATGTCTTCCAGGTTTATCCATGTTGTCACACATTAAACGGTTTCCTTCTTTATTAAGGCTGAATAATATTCCATTGTGTCTATATGTCACGTATTCTTTATCCATTCATCCTTTCATGGCCACTCAGATTGATTGCACACCTTGGCTGAATAGTGCTGCGATAAACATGGGGATACATATACCTCTTTGAGGTACTGATTTCATTTCCTTTGGATGTATACCCGGAAGTGATATTATTGGATCATATGGTAATTTTGTTTTTAATTTTTCTAGGAACCTTGATGTTGTTATCCATAGTGGCTGTGCTTATTTACATTCCCACCGACAGTGTACAAGGATTCCCTTTTCTCCATATCTTCACCAG